>MPNW01000385.1:19042-57464 GCA_011800805.1 Hirudo medicinalis
TAATTTCGTTTAAGTAATTTGGTATGGGGGACTTATGCTATTCAACTAAAGAACAAATTAGAGAGCACATTTGGCATTAAGCAATGCAATAATTTATTGACTTGAATAACTTTTACTAAGTATTATAATTTCATCAATTTAATAAGCATAATTAGACGACGCGGGAGCACCTTCCTAATAATCTAGTTAAGCAAAGATAAACTTAAATCTAAAAGATATCACCAAACAAACCTAAACCAAACGATGCTTCCGCACTGTGATTCGAAGTCTTATGATATGGTAAGTGAATTCCATCTCTTAAATTTAACATAATTTAACATTGTCTGTAGATGTCCTCATAAAAAAAGAAATGCCGCGTGATTATGACTTTTATTGCACTAACTTCATCAAATATTCATTTGAGTCATAAAAGCAACAAAAATAAATTTATCAATTAGGTTTGATCGTTTCCAGGCCGGGTCATTTTCATCATAGTCCTCCAAGTAGTCATTCAGTTAAAAGTTGGCAAGTTCACCAGCGACTTGAAAGAACTTGTCATTGACAGTCACCTGAGCGCTTTTCAGACAAGGTTCATGAAACAAAGGAATCAATAAAACGAACTCCTCTCGGAATCTGTCCCTAAGGTACACCATTCTCAAGCAGGCAAATAGTTTATCAAACTCCTCCAAGCCAAAATCTGGTTCAGGGGAGTACAAAGCATTCAATTCAAAGTCCTTCAAAGCAGATCTTAGATCTTGATAACTCCTGGTCAGTGACAGGTCGAAGAACGCAGAGGCAGAGAAAGTGACTTTTACGGAGCGATTGGATCCTGGCTTAGGGTTGTTAAGACGCAACTCAGCAGAACCAATCAAAGAAGCCACGATGCCATTTGATGATATGGAGACATTTGGGTGGATTGGAAGGCTGATTTTGATCAGAAGAGTTTCATCCACCTTGAGCAAGTCTTTGTGAATGGGATGCTCACATTTCTGACAATGATAGTGGAACTTGCAATAAGGATAATATAACAGCAATGTGGATGATAAAACATCTACGGTGTAATTATTATTTTAGTTAATTTATTATTAAAATGAAAACAACTCAAGAAAAATGAATCAGTCGTGCCTAAAATAGTGTTAATAGTTACATTTTCGCATTTGTAGTGTATCTATTTTGGAATGATAGTTTGGAAATAATATAGTCATCAAAATGATAACTAAAAGAAGAAAATGATTACACGACTTCGTGAATAAATAGTTACTCACCCGTGCATCCACCACAAATGAAAATTCAGCCGATGTTCCCTTGTGCCAGACCCTGAGAGCGCTGTTCACGACTTCCTCTGACACAGCAAAGCCGACCATCCCTTCGACTGGAAGATCCATTTCAATGAACTGTGGAAGGAGTAGAAAAGGGTTGAAACCCTTGTCAATTTGTCATTTTAATAAGAACGACATAATATAAATACAAATTACGAATTACTTAGTCAAGTGAAAGGAATTTGAATTTAAGAATTTGTAAAAATCTAAGAGAATGGATAACAAAATATTTAATAACCCCAAATAATTTATGAATGTCTTTAATTACGTCATTGATGTAATCTTAATTAAGTTATTTTTGTATTTTACATTTAGCCAATCCTTTGAGTGCCTTATGTATCCGAATTGGATGTGAAGGCGCTTTTTAAACTACCATTTATATAGCCCCTACCCGAGGGCGCTTCCTGGCCGTGCAGGCTGGGTTGCGAACACGACACATTACGACTGTTGCTATTACGCATGAAGGAACGCAACCCAATCGGCCAACCTGCACGCCAAACTGGATATATTTGGATATATATATAATTGTGCAATATATATATTAAATAATTGTCTTGAAACCATATAAACTTTAAACAAACCTTAAGATCTCCCGAGTCTCCATCAAACCTTCCATTGAGATGGACCCTGATTGCGTCCTGATCAACAGTGACTGTCTTGTTGAGGTGATAATTCAGCTTGAGAGGTCCATGTTCGAATGTCAAGTTCGTCAGGAAGTCCAACTTCTTTGCGATGATGTAGTTTGCAGAGGCAAGAACTGCTTCACATGTGACTTGTTCAAAGGTAGACTCCAACTGGTCTCCTATCGTGTTTCTAACAACAACAAAAAGATACGTCTTAATAAAAAATATTAACAATTAATTCCGATTCGAGGTTAATTAATTAATAGTTGAATTATTATTTCTCGAATAAACTCATTATTGTAAGCAATT
This sequence comes from Hirudo medicinalis, assembly GCA_011800805.1. NCBI lineage: Eukaryota > Metazoa > Annelida > Clitellata > Hirudinida > Hirudinidae > Hirudo > Hirudo medicinalis. The sequence goes on from MPNW01000385.1 coordinate 21,273, forward strand.
AGTTGTGCCAGAGGTATGGAAGTGGAATGAAAAGGTAGATAAATCAGTTAGTTGGGCTAATTATAATTAATAATTACTAAAACAATCCAATTGAGGCTCTGATAACCAATGATTCTCAGCAATGGCATACAAATTAGCTCAGTGTGTTACGTTCCTGCATGCGGTGATATAGGCAGCGGTCGGTAATGGATCGTGTTCGCAACTCAGCTTGTATTGCCAGAGAACGCTTATGGGCAGGAGAGCAACATAAATGATCAGGTGATTGTAGATCATTCACAACTGATTTGGATGCGAAAGGCACTCAAAAGATCGCCTAATTACAAACGAACAATATTCTTAGCATCTGCATTCTTAATAAGGCTAACAGCATATTTATAACAGGAAACCAAAAAAGAAAACTCACTCCACGATCTGATTCAAGAGAGAATTCCTTCCAAAAAATGGTCGGAATTGTCCGATCGATGCCTTGCACTCAGTGACCACTGGCATGCCATCATCTGCAACTTCAATGGACATGCTGACTTTCAGTCCTTTGATGGCTGTTGAGGCGGAGCCTTTATCAATCAGTTTGGGCCTCGCTCTGCTCTCATATACCCAGCTGCAGGTCATCCTGAGAGAGGTTTCAGAGATTTCAACTTTCATTCCTTTACCTGGTTCCATTGTCACTACGGGTGCTTGTGTCTTCATGTCCAATAACTGATTATTATTATTAAGATCTATAATTTAGTGATGTTATAATAGTTATAAATTGACAAATTTATAAATTTTAATTATTTTCGCTTAAAAAATGAAAGGATGCCATATTAAAAAATGTGTATTTGGAGTCATCTATACATGTCAATTACACATAGGACTTCATTGGAATTGAACCAAGATGAACGGGCTTTGGACCATTTACAAATGTTGCTTGACGTTAAGTACTTTATTTAACAAACTTTGATGTTCCAGAGTGATATGTAGTAGTCTGTTGGTGTCAGGCTGTATCTCGGGTTGACAGACACCCTTTTCATAATGTCCTTGAGGACCTCCTTTACGGTATCGTTGGCAAATCTATTTATTCCGGATTGAGTTAGAACAAAGTCCACTCCTGGCTCCCCTTGAACTGATTCGAAGAAAAAAAGTCTGGTTATCATGATATTAATTAGTTCAGGCAATATAAATAATTTTTTTCAAACTTATTAAGATGAAATTTAAAACTGCAACGACATTGCAGGTCCAGACGTCTCTTAGCAGAACAGCAACTTGATCAGCAACCCAGCAATCCTTTATAAAACTCCACCAGTCGTCACACAACCACCAGCATCAGCATCACCGGAAACTCACATAATTTAGACACTAGTATTTTTAAATAATAGTTAAATTTATGTAGAGCCATGTGCTTAGCTATATGGATTAACTCGCACTTGGCTAACTCACTCGAATAGGCGAGCGGACCGAAGACACATAAATATTTATTAGGATTTTACAAATACAGGTTGGCAGTACTTACCCATTGCTCCTTGGAGCAGAACCAGGACCAAGGGGGACTTGCATACCATCAACAAACTGACTTGAATTCCTGTCGACAATGTTCATCAGAATTTTATTTATTTTTATATATTTCGACCGAAAAACAATAACTAATTAAAAAATTTTAATTGTGGCTACTCAACCTATTGGCAATTTACTGAAATACTTCGTTTCCTATCGTAGTTATGAAATTTTTTTTTAAACCACTGAGTCTCCTTCTTCAACTAATCTGTGATCACTCTAGTAAATTGCCAGATAACATATTTATGGCGGAACCTTGATTAAAATGTATTTTTTTAACAACACCTAAAAAATGTCCTCATTTAATACTATTAATTTGTTTAACGCGCGAACTTGCTGACACATCGTTAAATATTGATCTACGCTTGAAATAGTCAAAACTCCAAGCAAATGTTTGCATTGTTTTGCTTTGTTTTGTTTTGTTTTAGGTTAACTTAGATAACTTATAAAAGTCTTAAACCTGAGACAAGAGAACTTATGATGTCGACCCCCAATCGTACTTTATTACTGAAGATAGACTTTTAGTTGTTAATAATTAATAATACTGCTAATTATTAACAATTGGAGTTGCTGTATAAATTAATACTCTATAAATTAAGATATTATGTAACAATGCCTTGACCATTTAATACAAATACTTGCCTTCCATCTTGAATCTTCTCAGCGGAACAGACATCGAAGAAGGAAGGTTGAACATCTTGCCTAACACAGCAATTAGACTCACCAAGAATGATTTCTAGTGATAGTCGTCTTCGCTTACAGCCGGTTCTCTATTTATATATCGTTCCACGGATCGATAGTAATAGCCAGGAGCTGTCAAACCATGTTTCGGCCACGTTAGCAACTTTTGTTTTTAGAAATTTAATTGAAACATGCATCAGACGTGGTCCATCGAAGTCTTGCCCATAAATATTGGAAAAGTGTGAAGATGTTGTCTATGATGAGTCACACCTTATAAATGTGACACTGTAGTTTTTTTAATAATTTTTTTTTCTGAATTTATGTAAGTATACTTTATAATTAATGACGATTATTGTAGAGAACTCCAACGCCACTTAGGGGTAAGCTCTCATTAAAGAGTTTTAAAGAGAGTATTATTTTCAAGAAATTCGGGTAACCAGACAATTGCGCACAGGACAATTGCGCATAGACTATGATTTTATTTTCATCAACATGTTTAATACTATATTTTCATATTATGCAATATTTGCAATATTTTGAAATATTTTCCGTGGTTATAACTATCTTCATCGGGTGAATTTTAATCGATTTTCCTTCGATATTTTGCATTTTTTACTTATACATACAAAAACGTTTTTAGCGTGTTCTGTTAGATTAAGGTTTTAATTAATACACATTCTAAAATGTAATTTTTGGAGTTTAAATATATAATCAATCTTTGCATGAACTTGTCACATCCCACCAAAATTTTGGTTTTTACGATTAGAATGAGGATTCATAAAAAATCTTAAATTACGAAATATTAGTGGGTTTTTTTCATTTTTAAAGTACTTCTCGTAGTTGTATCCATATCAGGCGAAATTTAATCAATTTTAAAAGCAATTTTTGCTGTTTATCACAGAAATAGTAGAAATGAATTTTAAATGCATTCTAAAGTGGTCGACCTTAAAATGTATTTATATACATATGCATATTAAAAGGTAATTTTTAAAAGTCTATTTTAAATATAATAAATAAAAATTAATTAGAATTTAATTACAAATTTGTATATTATTATCAAATAATTAAATATTTTGTGCGTTTTTTGATGTATTAATAACATTCCAAGAAATTGTTGGTCTTTAAGAATTTAAAAATAACGAAAAGAATCTTAGAATTATTTAATCCCCTTTATCGGAAAAGTTAATGATATTATAATATTAATTGTAACCATTAAATGTGGCTTGGAAATTTTTTAAATGTACTGGAGTGTCTTTGAGATTGATATATCAAATGATACATTTATAATAATCAGGACCGTCGAGAGGGCGGGAGCAGAGTGCTCAAGGCCCGGCAATTTTTGGAGGCCACCGGGTTTTAAAATATTAAAATTTTAAAATTATAATCATTTTTTTTGCTTCACCATTTGACATAACTTAGGGGCCTGTGTTACAAATTGACTTATCATAGGGGCCTGTAGCTGTTGTGCCTAGGGGCACGAAATTTCTGTCGGAGGCTCTGATAATAATAATTAAAAAAAAAATCTGGATTAAAATATATGAGTTTGACATGTGACAAATGCTTAAAATTGAAAAATAATCAAATTGAATTCTATTTATTTGAGGGCACGGATAACTTTACTGTTGCATTGAGTGATTATGTATCAGGCTATTGGTAACAAAGATGTTTGAACTAATAAAAACTTTGCAATTTAATTTATTCACGACATTCATTTATAAAATGTTTAACTTATTTAATCAAATAATATTCATGACATCGATCGAACAGTGAGGCGGGGAAATCCCGTTATTAACAAGCACTACCGAGAAAGGCGGAAATTATCATGTGAATGGCAGAAAATTGTCGACTGAAATTTAACAAATAAATAATATCCAAATTTAATATTTAAGTTGTAATGACTTTGAAAACACTTAAAAGTATCTCGTTCATCAACGGCCTGAAAGACAAGGTTAGTAACGTCGTCATACTGTACTGCGAAAGTAATAAGTCGATTCACAACTGGTACAATGCTGGAAAAGTCAATGTGGAAACTTTGAGTAACATTTTGTGGACCAGATACATATCTTTTGACTACAGAATAGTGTCTGAGTCAAAAGTCGAAACATCGGGAAAAAATGTTTGTTTTGGGGAGAACTTTGGCTACTGGCAGATGTATTTTAGCTATAGCGGAGACGATTACAGATTGGAAAAGAATGATTGCAAAATGACGCTCTCGCCAGAATGTGACCAGCAAGAGTTGGAGATTGAATTATCAGCATCACTGAACGATAATAAAGAACTGGATATAAAGGCCAAGTTCCAGGTAACGTTTGGCACTTAAATTAAACGTTTGCTTATATTTAAAAATTCATTAATCATTTTAACAGATCTTATCAATAAGTGGAGAGTTTAAAGTAGCCAAGGGAAAGCCAATTGTTAGAGGGGTGAATGTGTGCATAAACAACCAGTTGGAAAATGACATCGACTTCATACATGCGGTGATTATAGAAGAAAATTCTTCCAAGAAAGCCTCTCAGTTATTTCCTATTAATGTTAAATTTGACAAGAACGAAATAAAACAAAGTGTATGTTTAGCATCAATCATTGTTGTAACCACAGCCATGCATCTAACTAATTCCCAATGAATGTTTAACAGGATCAAATAATATCATCAGAATTTGTGCCTTACAATTGTTTTGGACTTAAGCACTATTTGAAGCTACATTTCACAAGTCAAGGGTATTGCTACAAACTTGAAAATCATAAGAAATATAGCCATGGCATCCCATTAAAGCTACTGGAAAAAGACTATGGAGGGCAAATAGAAATAATGCTTGTCCCCTACAAACAATCAATTTCACTCAAGGTTCAAAACTCAACAACAAAGGAATTTCCTCTAATAAAAGAGTAAGAATGTGTGATATTCATTAATTATTTGTAATAAAATATATACTTAATATGTACCTAATCTCTTAAAATAATATAGTTAGCGCCTGGGTATTTCCTATGGCTAAATACAACCCTGCTAAGAGGTTAAATGTACACCTCCATACTTCAATAGGCTCCCAAGTCACTGCTCCAACTCAACTGATGTTCATTTCTGTTTCAAATTTTAATTGAATTAATGACATTTTAGATCTATTTCTGAAAGAAAAAAGAACATAGAGGAACTTGTTTCGAAAATTCGAGAAAGTTCTAAACTTGTAGATAAAATGCCATCTGTAATAGAAAACTTGAGGAATCTCTCAAATGAGGTTTATGGGAGAGGCATTGTTGAAAAAAAATGGCTGATAGCATATGAGGAAAGTCCAAAGATGTTTTGTAGATCTTGTAATAAACAATCTGACAAGAATGAGGTTCCAAACAATTACAAAGAAGAAATGCTTGAAGGGAGAAAAACAAAAGTCAGGATTGCAAACAATTTAGAAAAACAGTTTCAAGTTTATAAGTCGAGCTTAATAAAAGTTTTCGATGATCTTGATTCTTTAAGAACAGAATTGAACAACCTCGATGAAATTTTGGCTCCCTTAAAAAATTTGCTGGAAACTGTCGATTCAGAGGGAGACAATGATTTATGTGGGATTGCAGATGATCTGAGAATGGTACAATCAATGCTCATTGTTGATGTTATCTGCAAAATCCTCATTCCATCTGGATTGGATGAAAATGGTCTCACATTTTATACTTCAAATTCCGAAAATGCTGGAGAAATTTCAGTCGATCCTGGAAAACTAGCTTCTGCCATTGAAGAGGAACTAAACTGTTTTATAACATCCAGGTTTGCAAGAGACTCTTTTGTGCAGGCCAAAAAAGAAACAGTTTTGAAGAAATTAGTAACCCATCAGAATGACCTTATTAGATTGACTGAGCTGTTTGTTCTCCTCAGAGAAGAACTGATTGCTTGCTTAAGAAAAATTGCTGGTGATTTACACCTTCACGCACGTAATGTGAACATTAGCATGGTAGCTTCGTCATCGCTGGGTATCGTTGGAGCTGGGTTTGCTGTTACTGGACTTGTTCTGGCACCTTTCACAGCAGGTGTATCACTTGCAATGGTTGCAACTGGTGTAGCTGTTGGAGCAACGAGCGGTGCCGTTGGAGTTGGGACAACCATTGCCGATGGAGTTTTAACAAAAAAATGCCTCGATTCAACAGTTTCTCTGGCTGTGAATGATCAATATGTCTGCAATTTACTTTCCAGGTTGCAACCTGTTATTAAGAAAGAGACTTCTCTTCTCCAGGATTCGCAAATGTTTTCAAACTTCCCAGAAACCCAAGAAAATTTTTATTTCAGAGTTTTTGACAATGTCACTGATGCACTCTCAAATATAGGTGTTATTGCACTAAAAACAGGAGTTCAGGTGGCTAAAACTGCGGCCTTTAGAATTGGATCAGTTGTTATGGGCGTGATATTTGACTTAACAACTCTAACCCTCAAATCTATTAAACTGTCTAAAGGTGGTTACTCTGAACTAGGGTATAAGATTGAATCAGATGCTTCATTGCTTGATCAAGAGCTGAAAGACTGTAACTTTCAAAATCTAAGATGGCTTTCCTCTGAAAAATCCATGGCTGAAAAGAAGAAAATCTCTGATTACCTTTCTAATATATTATAATTTTTTGCTTTGAATGGTTAAACCTTAAATGCTTTCTTACTTGCTGGTGCCGGCACATTTTAGTTCTTCGAATATTGATCTGGCCATTTGTCACTCATTTATTTAAATAACATTTATTGCTATTGGTGTTGGGGTTATATTTTATTTTGTCGGTTTTAGAATATAAACTCCAAGAGTCGCTGCTGTCTTAACATTTTCTTAAAAGCAGATAAATAATAGCAGAACGATTAGTTAAAGGACATGAGGATGAGCTCAATCATTGCCTTAATGACTAATTTGCTTCAGAGAATTTTAAAAATGCGGAATTATGTGTAGTTTAGGTTCTGGGGTCCCCAGCCACACTGGGATTACAAATTAAGGAGCGGTTTGTTAATTCTTTAACTCGATAAATAGTAGTGGCGACTATCGGGCCTCTATATTGCTTACATGGTGTTTGTTTAATAACGGTTAATTTAAATTCATTACACATTTAAAGTTATTAATAAGCTTTCTGGCTGTGAATCTTAATTATTATCATAGTTTGTTGTATAATATTTATTGTGCAACTTTTAAACACACCGGAATTGAAGCTATCAAACAATAATAATTTTATGATTCGATAGTATGGCCAGTTTTCAGAGAAAAAGAGACGGAACGCCCAATCTAAAATTTTTTGAATGCCCCGAAACAGTTGCGCAATTGGATTATGTGAAAGTATGGTTGTTGAAAAATGTGAAAAAGGTTGCTGTTCAGGAGTCTTAGTAATGATATGCTTTCATACCTCGATGATTTGCAATACATGATCATGAGTATTTAAAATAAATTTTTCACATTGCATAATGTATGTATCTTTTCTTTTTTAAGTACATCCAAAATGAACCTATGAACAACAAGACACTGGCGCTTCATGTCGTCCAGATTTTGCAATTTCAAGAGGAGGCTTTTGGAAAAAGTGTGCAGAAAGCAGCTCTCACCAAGCTGCCAGTGAGTTTTGTGACATTTTTTGGGGTGTATTTTGCAAAATAATCATAAAAATGTGTTAAGTCATTGCTTGCAATTCTAGTCTCTGGTTTATTAAATATTTTTCAAGATTTATTAAAGGAATGTATTTTCATGCCAATACAAATTAAATCTTTAATTAAATCACATTATTATAATAAATTATTGATTAAATTTAAATTAAAAAGACCATTAAATCTTGTTTTTTATTGTCTGATTTGTAATTTTGTCAACATGATTTAAGTGAAATCATAATTATATCTGTAATTTCGAATGTCTATCTTTCCTCTGCTTCAAGATGAAATGTTTCCTGGACTTCAAACCCAGTGGAGCTCTATGCCATTTACTGGCTGAGGCTTTTAAATTCAAGGCTGAACAGGATGGTGAGTTATGATTGGATGAAGAATGTTTGTGATTGTGCTATTTTATATTTTTTTTTATGTTATTTTCTGAAGAGAACTCAAAGTTGTGACAAAAAAAACGAATCAATTTGTAGAGATTTAAATTGTGGAATGCACATAGAATGTGAACTGTGTTTTTTAGAACAAAATGGACTTTGCATTTCTGAAATGCTTGAATGAATTCAAGAGAATCGTGGTCCTAAAGTGAAAAACTCACAAGCCTTCAAATGTCAAACGACCTCTCCTTTGGTTTCTTTCCACCAGGCGCAGATTCGACTTTCAGAATCCATCGAGGATGGACAGAAACGTGGACATGTTCATGCAGATTCAGAAGACCCTGATCCAGTCTCGTGTCATTTCACAGCCAGCCATCTATCTCAGACCAGACATTGACAAAATCTTGACTGTCAAGCTGAAGGACATTGTCAAAAGGCACCTAGGCACAGTGGTTGAGAAGCCCTCTGAGGCTACTCACATCGTTTACCCACAGCCAAACTCAAGGAGTGCAGGTGGGTTCTTGCTGAATGATGGATGATTGTTGGATATGAAATGTTGTGGCAATGTGATGATGGCTTTAATTTAGATTGTTTTCCAATTTTGATTCCTGTGTGGAGTTGCTGGGAGATGCCATACCCTGTGATTTATTTTTGTGATTCAAAATTGTCTAAAATAAAAAGACAATCCGATCAGCTTTGATCGGCTGTTCCAACATAGGTTTTACTGGCGGGTATCCAAACACTCCTTAATTGCATTAATTTATGTGACCTTTCTGCATTTTTAATAAGCTGTGAGAATGATTTGAAAATTATGTTTTGACTCTGCAGAGGAATTGTTTCGTCCGATACTGAAGAGGGACTCAAATCTCATGGTCCACTGCCTTTATACTCCTGACAGGTCAGTTGTTAAGAATTCTCTGATTTGCCTACCTGTTTAGATGTTACCTCTGCTTTAGTGTTGAGTGGAAGATGAACATTGATTTTGATTGTACATTGATCTCCGAGTGGCTCCTTGTAAAAAGCTTACCAAGTCCAGTGCCAAATAACAGTGACCACACTTTATTTGCATAAATAATGCATTAATTGTACATGTTTCAATCCTGGATTTTCTATTTTATGGGGTTTAATTTATTTGTTTTGACTACTGATTTAATGGCTCATTTATTTTGCTTCTGATAAACTCTCCTTCCCAGCTATGACACCTGGCTGGCTGACTTTGAAATTGAACCAGACATTGATTCATCTCCACCTGATGTGGAAGGCCCTTGGCTGGTTGGTCATGATGATGATTGATGATGAAGATGGTGACAGTGATCACCACATTTATTTTTACTAATTCACAGGTCAATGCACTCTGGCTTCTTGATCTCGAAGAATATAATGAGTGGATGAACGAGGAGGATTACATGATTGAAGATGAGGTCAGCAATTATGATGATGATTGTAATCCAACAATGCATTAAAAATTTGTTGAGTTTAATGGAAACATCTTTTGATGCATAAGCATCATGGGCAGGGAGCCATTCTAAAAACCTCAATCTAATTATTTGTAAAGCATTACTTTTTTGTGGGGAAAATAGATCATTTTATAAAAAATAGGTGCTCATTTTTGTGTTAGTTCTGCTAGTACGGGAATCGTTCTTTCCAGATTATGTTGGATATAACAGAAACTGTTGGACCTCTTTCGAAATTTGGTATAGAAAGGGATTTATTAAAGTCCCTTGCATAACTTGGTTTGGGATTGCGTTCAAGCGAAATTAGTCTTAAAATTGGGTGCCCAACAAGCGTGACAACTTGAGAGGTGTAACGTCTTTACAAGCCTCATACTTTTATTTCTATGAGACTAGCGTCCATAGTTTGTCGGTTAATGGTGCAAACGCGTTTACTTATTTATTTTGAAATATCCTTCAGCAAGTCGAACATCCGAAGATGAAGGCGAGGAGGGAATCGAGACTGAAATTTACCGCCGACGAGGTTCGTCGCCGCCATCTTTGTTTTTTTGACCTACTTCTTTTGGCGCGCGAACAAAATAATTACAATTGCTTGGGAGGTCGGTGGAGCAGGTGTTTTAAATTACTAGAGTTTGAAGAACGAATGCATAAATTATTTTGTTTTATAGTCTTTGGTTGTTTATGTCGGCCATGATAGTAAACAAAGGCTTTTCAAAACATGTGCCGCCGGCGTCATTAGAAAGAACGATACTGACGAACATTAAGCGGTTTTTGATATCAATAGACGCTAGACAATTAAGAAGCTTATTTGAAATACATAAGAAGTTATTGAAATACTTTATCTGAAATCAAATCAATCAGCTCGTTAGTATGGCTAACGAAGAAAGGAAGAACAGGAAAGACAAACAAAAGAGGCATCGTTCCCCATCGCCTTCCTCCCAATCAGCTGCTAAGAAAAAGAAAGGGTACATTTTTATTTATTTATAATTATTTTGTAAAATGAACGAAATATAGCAATCGCAGAGGCCAGTTATTCTTGAAAAATTGAAGTCATGAAGTCGATCTCTTCTTTTTTAAAAACAGCAAAATGTTTAAGAAGCCTTCCAATTGCAGCGGCCGTACCAACCCAATGCCCGGCAGCTCAGCCATTAATAAGCGTAGGAACATGAACCCAGGCTCGTCTTTGGCTGGCTCATCTGTTGGGGATGATGATGATTTGTCCAGGGACTTTGATGACCCAACCCCTGAGCCTAACATTCAGGAAGTGACTGGTCCAAGGGCTCTTCTGTCTGTTGCTGGAGCGTCAGGAAATGCATCAGGATCAAAAGGAACATTACTGGATATGGATGAGGAATATGATGTGAGTTACAATTTTTTGATTCTATGGCTCAAGCTGCAATTTATGAAGTTGAAGTAGTACAAGGCCATTATTGTTATTTATTACATTATTCTTATGATTATCTTTTTGCTCTAACTAACTCAGTTTGAATATTTACTTTATAAATAGAAGATATTGTCCAGTTAACTTGTCTAACAACATCATAGCTCAATTATAAACTAAACTTAAAATCGTCTCCTTCTCAAGAACTCGACGGACAACAAGTCATCAGTTCAACTCCTTTCCTCGCTCGACCGGAGGACCGACGATCGCAGCGGAGCAGACGATGAGGCGAGCAACAACAACCTGACCGAGCAGACCCATCACGTGGTCGTCCCCAGCTACTCGGCCTGGTTCGAGTACCACAGCATCCATGCCATCGAAAGGAGGGCACTGCCAGAGTTCTTCAACGGAAAGAACAAGTCCAAGACTCCTGAGATGTGAGGATGTTTGCGATTGTATTTATCTCTGGGGCTTAAATGAGTGCAAGAGGTCATCGATGGTGATGATGATATGTTGATAATGACGATGTTGTTGTGGTGGTGATAATGAAATTGTGCATTTTTTTCATTAGGCACCGATAAGGGGTACTGATCGACAACTTTTTTGTTTGTCATTTACACATAACTGATTATTTTTTATTTTCAGCTACCTGGCCTACAGGAATTTCATGATTGACACCTACAGACTCAACCCACAGGAGTATCTGACCAGTACTGCCTGTAGGAGGAATCTTGCAGGAGATGTCTGTGCAGTTGTGAGGTTCGTCATTGGCCGAATGTTGTGATTAATTAGATTTGGATTGGCTGTACTAGGTTGGCTGATTATGTAAATATGGGTAATTGGGTAATGTGCAGACATAACTTACCTCAATCCTTGCAAATTAATTTCTTATGTGGCTTAATACTTCTGAGGAGAATATTTTTTCTTCTCTGCTAAAGTATGAAATGGTTTCGTTTCTTCTGTTCAACATAAATCCAGAATGTTAGTTAATTGTGTTAATTAGAATGCATATTAATTAAGCTAATTAGCATGCATATTAATTGAGACAATGCTATTGATATTCATTACCTTTCCAGAGTTCATGCCTTCCTGGAGCAGTGGGGCCTGATAAATTATCAGGTGGATGCAGAACTCCGTCCGACCATGATGGGTCCTCCTTCCACTGCCCACTTCCACACCCTCAGTGACACCCCCTCTGGTCTCCAGCCCTTCATCCCCTCCAAGGTACTGGACAGGTCAGACTTTCTTAATTTATTTTCAGGATTTTTGTAATTTGTTTGGAAAATTTGATGATGCTTGTTTTAAACTTTTCAGTCTGCAACGAAACAGATGATGGACTTTGACAAGATGGATAAGAAGGATGGAGATGACAAGAAGGAGGCCATGTTTGGACTTAAGATGGACCAATATGCTAAGAAAATGGTTGGCATTGTTTTGTGTACCGCAAGAATGCATAGAATAGATTGTATAGATTACATCATGCTTCAAGTGGAATTCATTTTGTTCTTATGCTATTTCATTCATTCAACACTCTGTCCATTGCATCTGCATCACTGCATCATCCATACTTTCATCAGGGCATGCAGCAACAGGCAGGACAGCAACAATCAGGCACCCAGCAGCAGCAGTCTGGTTCGAAAGCCTCGAGCAACTACAGAGAGTGGACCGACCAGGAGACGTTGCTTCTCCTCGAGGCTCTGGAAATGTTCAGAGATGATTGGAATCGTGTCGCAGAGCACGTCGCCAGTCGTACCCAGGATGAATGCATCCTTCACTTCCTTCGACTGCCCATCGAAACTCCCTACGTCGAAGAGGAGGGCAATGGCCCGGGCGGAGCTCTGTCCGGAACCCACCTAGGCCCTCTGGTCTACCAGCCCCTGCCCTTCTCTCAGGCTGGCAATCCGATCATGTCCACGGTGGCATTCCTGGCCAGCATCGTCGACCCGAGAATCGCCAGTGCAGCTGCCAAGGCTGCTCTCGGTCGGTCAATTTGGATGTCTTAGTTATTCTAATCACAATTTCATTGAAACTCAGATTCAAGGACGTAATTTGATGTTCGAATTTAGTCTAAACGTAAGGCTTAAAAAGTTAATTCTAACCCTATTGAGGTGTGGCATTTAGGATTTTGTGAATCTTCAGTATAAGAGCACTTGAGTTCTCCTTTGACTCTCGGGCATAATCAACTGTTTGAATGTTTTCAGAGGAGTTCTCGAAGCTAAAGGAGGAAGTACCCCCATGGTTGGTCGACAGCCACATGAAGAACATCGAGGAGGCCAAGAAAGAGGGCATACCCATCGACGCCAACTATGCCCTCGACAAGACCGGAATTGCAGGCACTGGGTCAGAGATTCCAGAGAAGGATCAGGCAGGAGGTCAGTAGAGGAATTGTTTGATGATTGGGAAGTTTGAAGGTTTAAGTCCTTAACCAAGTGATTCAAGTCCTTTGGCTTTGGCATTAATTAGGGGGTTTAAAATTGAAAAGTTGCCATTGCTACTGGGATTGTAGCCAAGTTGATTGGGTGTTCAATGTAATTACTTCTTATATAGTTGTAATTATAAATGTAATCATCATTACTTTTGCTTATAAGGTGATGCAAGCACTGATAAACAAGCCACCATTGGCAAAGAGGGCACAAAAGTGTCAGAGGATGGAGATGCCGTAAAGGCACCAGCAAGTGTTAAGGATGTTGGTGCTGATGAAACGCCAGAAAGTGCCGAAGCTAAGAAGTCTGAATCCTCCGACGCTCCTCTGGTTGAGAAGGTGGTAACTGTTCTTTCATTATTGTTCATCTCTTGTTTTTTTTTCAATGTGACGGTTATTGAAATTGTAAATATAATTAAAGCCTTAAGTAACAGTCGATGGTGTTCATTTAAAACATTTTGTGAATGGTTGTTAATTAAATTTTATTTCATATTTTATTTGCTTTAGTTGGAGGTATGTTTTTATTAGCTGCAAATTACCTTCAGCCAGCTGAATAACCAAGCACTATTTTTAGCAACGGGCAACAGAGGCAGACAGTGAAAATGCCACCACGACGGTGAGTGTTGTTGCCCTGTTGTTGAGTGTTGTATTCGCTTTTTTTTTATTTTGATGAGACTGATTTGTAATTTACATTCAGACTTTACAGTTTTCGTAATGTTATCAAATGCTTACTCAATTTGATATATTTGTGGTATTATTTAAAGACTGTGCATTTATGCTTGCAATAGGAAACAGCCACCTCTTCTGCATCCAGCCAGCCAGAAGAACCACCGGCCGAAAAGTCCGCTGACTCCAAGATGGAGGTGGACGAGCCGAAGGAGGAGGCCAGGGAGCAGGTACAAGACCCAGAGGCCACAGCTGGGTCAGGAAAGGAAACAGTCGATCTTATGGAGAAGTTCGTCAATGAGAGGAAGGAGAAACTCGGCCAAAAGAGAGTCGAGGGGGACATCAATACTGCTGCCGCTGCTGCTCTTGCTGCTGCTGCAGTCAAGGCCAAGGTGAGTCTTGAACCAGATTGGTTGAGAATGATACGGTGTCTGTTACTGCATTTCATGGTGATGGGATAGAATAACAATGCGACTGTCCTTCAAAAGTCAATCCTAATAAGGTTTAGTTGCAGCAGCACCAGTTCACCATTGCATTTAGTTTTGCATTTATTTTTATTTCTTGAAGCACTTGGCTACTGTTGAGGAGAGGAAGATCAAGAGTCTGGTTGCTCTTCTGGTCGAGACCCAAATGAAGAAATTGGAAATCAAATTAAGGCACTTTGAGGAGTTGGAAGCCATCATGGACAAGGAGAGAGATGCTGTGAGTTTCCGTCACATTGTGTTATTGCTATTGTTGTTGATGTAACATTCCTCAGCAGAGCTGCTCTATAATTTGCTATCATTTTCATCTGCACTTTTTAGCTGGAATATCAACGTCAGGAGCTGCTGAAAGAAAGGCAGCAGTTTCACATGGAGCAGCTGAGAGCAGCAGAATTCAGGGCCAAGCAAATTGCAGCCCAGCAGCTCAGTTCTGAACAGAAAACGGCCCCCATGGCTGCCGGCATTCCCGTCTCGGCCCCCAATAATAATTCCACTGGAATTGGTGTGTTCACTTTATTATCAATGATACAATTAGTCGCATCGTGACGACATTTCAATGTATGCATGCAAATCCTTGATCGCAGAGGTATTTCAATGTTCCATTAGTCGTTGGAATTTTTAAATGACCTATTTAGATTCCACTTCCATAAGATGACTTGGGCATTATTTCAGTATGTTTCCTCCCTCTAGTTGTCAACAGCGAGAGTCAGAACTCCACCCCCCTCTCCATGGACGTCCAATGAGGATGAATCTCACAGGAAGTGAACATAGCATTCTTTTTAAGACCATGTGCTTATGAACAAGGACAGTCTATTTGGTTTATAATGTTTTTGGTGTTAGTTGTTTTTCGAGCATCGATCCTTCTTAAAAATAAAAATATGCAGACATCAAACTTTAGCAGCATTATGTACAAGTTGAGTATATTGTTTATTTTTTTAAATAAGAAGGGTATTATTTGTCTATAAACAAAAACGCAAAATCTTGACCCCTAAAAAGCAAGGTTCGCTCGTCTCTTTAAACACATGATCACAACAAAGTCCGTTGGTTAGTGACTGTACAACATCGAAAACGTTCGTCGAACTGTCCCGCGTGTTTTGCGAAGAAAACGCACATTCGCACAAAGCCCGTATGTACAGACGAGAAGCGCAAATGCGATCCACAGAAACCCACAGCAGCCAGAGAACCTTTACACGTGACCAAAAAACGCTCGACAAAATGTATCCCGGAGCACAAGAAGAGCCCCAGCAAGTATTAGAAGCGTTGCTATATGACCAAGCGATAGCTGAAACCATTCACCTAGAACACGAAGCCTGATCAAAAAAAAAGATGGCCTACTTTACAACTTGCAATAGAACCCAAACTACGGGATCATCGCACGACCTACACACACGAAAATCCTAGCCGCAATGTAGAGCACGCAGGAGCTAGATGCATTTCAATGGCAGATGTACGTAAATATATATACCTATATATGTATGTATGCGTTCCAACTCCATAAGTTATACAAACACGGTGGTCGACGACACTCAGAGACCGAGAGCAGACGTCTCGCTCGAGACAAGCGGGAAAGACGCGGCATTCGTGTTGTTAAAAAATAAACGATGAACACGCAGAAACGTTCAAATCAATTGCTGGTGTGGAGATACTCAGTCAGAAAGCAAAAAGATTGAATGAAAATTATCACAGATTTAAGTGTTTGAAAACATACGAACGGACGTCGTATGGCCCGACGGCCGAGCACCCCCTTTGCCGAGGACTCGTTCTTGTCGGGCTAATTATTAGTTGTGATTCAAATATGCATTTATTCTATATCGATTATTCGACTTAATGTAGCTTTTCCCGACGGGACTTGGGCACGGTCCGGCCGAAGCGATGCCCGGAGAACAGCCCGGTCGTGCCATCTGCCATCGATGCTTGGGGAGACGATGCGAAGCCTTCCAACCTTGGAAAGAAATCTCCCATAACTCAATACTTCAAGACACTTCCAGGGCTGTGACCACTTCTCCATTTAGACTGACGAGGTTGTTGACGTCTGCTACCTTCAGTTGGCACTGATACCTGTTAGGAGTACAGACAGATGCTAATGAAGGCAAGGCTTGCCACTCATAATCAATTGATTATCGACAATTCCGACACTTTCTACCACTATTATTTTAAACTTCAAAAGAGAATGCAAACCTCCTTCTAGAAGGCTTTATTTACAAATAAATTTAAAATCAATTCACTTGCATACGTACGACCTGAGTCCGTTGTTGTTCCTCCCGACGGATTTGCTTTCGACCTGAGACATGCTGACTTTCAAAGAGCCCTCCTTTGACATCTTGCTGGTCAGGAGTGAAAACTTTCCACTGTCGAACGATGAAAGGTGCTTCCTCACCAACTGAGCACTGCCATCTTTTACTTCTGGGATCACCTCCACCTTTGGCCTTTTGTGTTCAACAGTGAATGAGATTTTGTTATTCTGTCCCAGCCTGTTTTCGCGGACGTTGAGGCCAGATTCTACGAGATAAGGAGAGCAGCTGCTCGAGGAGTTCGAGGACCTGGGCTTGTGGTCGGAGAAACTTCCGCACGAGTCTCCGTTGGTGGAATGATCGTCCGAGATTCCGTCATCAACCTCCATCGGTGAAACAGAAGAGGAACTTGTGCCTTTAGAATTCTCTGATGTCTTATCGGTCACAGCGAGAGGATGGCCATTTCTGATCTCAGAGTGCCTAACCTCGGACGTTGGATTGGTTCCGGGTAAAGAACCAGACGAAGGTGTCGGTGACGGAGAGCAGACGCCGCTGTCTTCGGAGTCCGTCCTGTTTGAGCATTTCCGTTTGTGCCCTGGAGCCAATGCTGAGAAGTTTGAACCGAACAAAATTGAAGCTCTCGAATTCCTGATAGTTGTCTTCATGGATGGCAAAAGAGGCAATGATATGACAGGAGAAGAAGAGCTGCACGTTAACGATTTAACGGATAACTTTGGAAAGACCTCAACCCCGTGCTCATGATTGCAAAAATCAATCCGTTCACTGGGGGCACAAGGATGCTGAGGGTGTTTTAAAGGGTCATGACACGTGGCACCGACGACATCAGACATGTGACCAGGACGGCCAATCCCCTTTGTCGAGTCATCAGGTTCGGAATGTGAGAGCAGACTGGAAAGACATCGTTCGTAACTAATTTAGATTAGTTCTCGATAAGTGTGTTAACAATATTGTACCGGCAAATAATTATTAACGAGGTGGTTAAGAAAATTATGAAATGTGAAATAATACATGATAAAGTAACTTTGCCAGTAGCTGTTATTCCTCTAAATGGGCCTAACACAACAATTTGCATTTACAATGGCAGAAAGTCATTTGAAAGAACTTCCAACTATTTAAAAATTTTGATGCCCAAATGTAAATGTAGTTCATCTATATAGCACCATATGCGTAGCGTCAGAGGCGCTCACTGCTAACTTTTTGCTATTTATATAGCGCTCCTTCCCAAGGGCGCTTACGGCAGTGCAGGCTGGGTTTCGAACACGACACATTACGGCTGTTACCATTGCTGCCATATGTAGGAACGTAACCCATTTGGCCAATCTGCACACCGACTGCAAAGCAACTCAACTTCAACCATTTAATACTTGTGATTCTAACGATAAATAATTCTTCGCTCGTGCATGTTTATGTCTCTGATTCATTCTGTTCGACAATTTCAAGAATTGCTCACCTTGCTTTGTTCAGCCCTTTACAGTGGCCTGAGGAATCACTGTTGCCATGTCTGCCTCTGTGAGCCGTTTTTCGATGCCTCAGGTGAAATGTGGAACAGGGACTGTGGACGTTTGGATCGTCATTGAGGCCAGATTTTTGACTGGCGGTCGATATCCGATCGATGATGACCCTGACGAATGATTTTTTTAAATTTAGAAACTGTATATATATATGTGTGTGTTTTGGCACAAGATTGAATGAATAAAAACCAGGCTAATTTCATGCAGCAACACTTAGATTACTCACCTTCCTCCCCTTCCTGCTCGCTGCCTCACGTAACCGGACATCGGCAGATTTGGCAGGGTCGCTACCGAGAAGCCACGCCCCACTTGAAGCATGTCCGGAGCAAAGACCTGATTGGCAAACATGGGGAGGTTGTGTCCTTCTGCAAGACTCTTGTACGGTAGTGGCTGAAATGGAATTGGAAGCAACTAGTATAAACTCAGGCGTTGACTGAACACTCTGTAAAATATTTACAAGTTGCATTGTTCAAACTTACAGCTTGATAATAGCAGCCCTCTTTTCTTTTGAATGTGTACCTGCCATCAGGTGAGGCATCATCCTGCAAAGACATGCCTTAATCAACACCAAAATAATGAATGCAAACATATTCATCTTAATCACCACCATTCCTATTTCAGCCACCACCATCATTACAAACCTCAGAATTGTCGGACAGGAAATTGCCAGAGCTCGCATCTCCGAGCACGTCTGCATCGTAAGAGAAACTAGGTGCAATTGTTTTTGTGGAAGGATTGAAGAACGAGAGCACAGAGGATAGCCTGTCGAGCTCCTCGCGTTCGCCGCTGCCCGTCGAATGGGAGTTCTTGATTTTGCATTCGACGTCGCCGTCAACACGGTCGTCGTCTCCGACGTCATCTGATGCGACATCGCTGCCGTCTTGCCAAGCTTGGCGCAACTGGCTCTTTGCCAGCTTGCGATACTTCCTCCTCTTCCTTGGCCTCTCGAGATCACTGCCACTGATTGCCACTGTGGAAGCAAATCGATTGCTGCCGTGTTTCTGATGATGGAAGGAAGAAATTGTAGGAGAGAAAGTGGAATAATTAACCCGATAAAATAGAAGTTCTGATGACATCACCAAGGTTACCATAGTTACCAGCATACAAAATATATTTGATGCTTTAATGATATCAGTGTACATGAGAATGTACAATATTCAATCAAACTGCTACTTTCCTAAGGTTACCAACATTACATCCTCCTCTACATCGTTAGCAGCAGCAAATAGCCATTAAAATTCCAATCAAGTTTCCCAACACACCTGAACAGTGTGATCGTCATCCAACGTTGATTGAGCGAACAGGTGTGACATGTCTGGAAGGTGAACAGGACCGATGTTTCTCTCGCTATCCCTGACGAGCTCGCCAGTCCAATCTTTCAGCTCGTGCCTGATGAATCCAAACAAAACCTTGGCATAACCAAACCAACCCAGAAAGCACTTTTAACCATGCCATCACATAACCGGTCGGTCAGAATGGGATTATCCTTACCTCTTCTCAAAGATGCTTCTTTTTGTTTCCATGAGACCCTTCTTGTAATCCTCTCTCAACTTCAGCATGTCCAACAGGGCCCTAACCAATGACCAATATGATTGATTATAATATCAGCTACAGTGATGATGATCCTAGTATTACCATATCGTGGAAGACTTAAAGAATGACGACATGGAGGACATTATGATAGTATTAGTTCGAATGCTGAAAAAACCACTAACTTGGCTTTTTCAAAACTTCTCCTGAGCTGAAGGATTCCCAGGTAGGATTGCTCGTCATTCTTCCGATTCTACATCAAGATGAAAATGACAATTTAGGATGTGAATGTGACCGGATGTCGTAGCATTTCATCACTCATCCCATATGGTATTAATAGATGTGATAAAGTCATTCTTAAGGAAATAAACATTCCAAGGATGATCCGTCCTCTAACGAACCTTTCTCGTTTGCATTTTCTCCGCCCTTTTCCTGAATGCTAGGTAAGGGTTGACAGTGGACGACTGGGGAGCTGGCAAGATGGGTAGATTTTCTGCCTTTGCAGCCAAAACCTCTTTGACCCTCTTTTCCTAAATTGAAAGATTAATGTTGCATAAGCATAGGAATTTACCAAATTTGCTAGCATGTCAGTAAATCACTACTCAAATTGAGAAATAAATCAGTTTCATCAACGACATTAGTGGGCTCAGGCGAGCAGAGTAGTGCGGCTAAATTTTAGACATACCTGACGCAACCTCTTACTGAGCCAGTAATCGTAGACAGCAATTACGACATCCTCCTTCTCTTTGATCAAAGCCTTGGCCTCATTGAGTTTCACAACCTAATAGACATTTAATACTAGCATAATTGAAAACAATTAACATAAAATCCGTGTTCGTATCATTAAGCAAAGTTAATTGCAGATCTACTCTCGCCTGATTCTAAACGCTTAAAAATTGCTCCACCCACCAAATGTCCACTACCCTTCTCCAGCTTGTCAACCATGTTCTCGAACCTGACTGGATCGGAGTCCAGGTCACCGTAGATGGACTTGTGGCTGTCTAGCCATGACTCGTCCTCGGTATCCATGTCGTAATCCGGCAGTTCCTGATCAGTCGTTGAGGCTAATAACAGAAGTTAATGCAAGGTAATAAAATGCCAAATCATGGACACCATTAGCATGGCACGCTCAACAGTGCCAGGTTTGTAAATCATATGGTCAACTAACCAGATAAGGCACCCCTTACAATAAATGCTCGGCTTACCTAGTTCAACGACCAAGCTAATAAATGTTTTAAATGTGCAGCATGAATACAGGTCCTAACAATTCAAGATTTATGATACAAACCAATGTGCATTAGACTCAATTCATCCCAATTAGGTCTGATAAGGAATAGTCCATGGGAAAATGAAAAACAGGAAATCAAGAGAAGTATCACAGTCTGAGAGACTGCCAACCATGAACTAACGTTGAACATGGATAAACTTTTTCGACACGGTGAAGCCCGCTTTTGTCGAATAAATTCGCTCGTAGTGGTCAGCTCCTCTCAGTTCGGGGATTGGAATAATTAGATTAGAGATTGAGCCGCACGCTTGTTGCGCTGACAGGGCTTTTTGTAGGTGATGTTGCTAAAATCAGTTGAACCAGAAACGATATCAACTGATACTCGTCAATCATGTGTTCATTCAAATTACATATTAATATCGGTGATAAATCTTAGTGCAATAGAGAATGTGCTTTTTCATTTTATTACATTTATGCCAATGATCAAAAGAAAAGGGGCTCAAACTCAAAATGAATGTATTGTTTATTTACAGCAAAGCATAAAATTACATAATTCTTCTAGATCATGCCAACAACTCGGAAATACGAAGTATTTGCGACGAAATAAAATTGAGTTTCGCGCCGAGATTCAACAGAGAACCAGTCCTATGGACGGCCTTGACCGGAAGCATTTATTTACACAGCATCATTCACGAGGGGCCCACGCACACGCGGTACCAGAATTGCGACAGTTCTCCAGAAATAAAACTATATTGCAAGATCGCTAGATCATAAACATTATAAAAGTACTTAAATAAAAAAAGTCGAGAGACGGACGGAGTTTTCAATCATACCGTTTCTTCTTCTTTTTCCATCCCCGATGGCAATTCCGGCACTGTTCGATTAACAATTGCAAAATCAGTCATTTCTGGGATTTCATCTCCGACGTATATTGCCATCTTTCTGCTATGTTCGAGGGCTTTCGCCCTGAAAGTTACTTTACTCATCGTGCCGTCACCCCCTTCTAAAAATGGACTCTCCCGACGTGATGACCAAGCCAGCCACTAGCCAAACCGGCAAAATTTTTAAAGCGTTCCTAACCACTTTTTCCTAGGTTCAATGTTTAGAAAACCTTTCGTTATAACTCTATGCCAAAAATTGGCTTGAAATATACGGCCGTTTCGTTAAAATATGGCATCAAAAGACGAAGCTCACGCCCAATTCGATATCAATCATGGCGGAAAGTCTTGTAGCCAAATAATGAAATGGTTGAACGACGCATAATATGGCAATTTTAACACCTTCCCACGCCTATTTAAATCTGTCTTTTGGATAATAATGATCCACTTAATATAATTTCTTCAAATCTCACTAATATTTTTGATTTTCTAGTAAATTACGTTATTTCAATTTGTTGCATCTCATTAAATAATTCCAGCGCGACCACTTGCAACTAATTTTGATTAATATAAAGAAAGCAATTTTAAACATTTATTTGTATTTAATATTACGGAAAAAGTTAATTTTTAATAAAGCGAATTGTCACATGATTAATGCAGTATTGCTCGCAGCTAAAATGTAATATTATTATAATTATGAACATTTTTAGTGTTAAAATTAATGTCAATGTGTTTGAAAATTAAAAATATAAATCGGATTCGGAGATAATGTCATGTTCTCGTACGATGAATAATTGAAAATAAATCATTATTTCACACTGCCTTGAGTCATACAACTATAATTACTTTTTCAATACTACAATATTCTTTACAAATTTAAATTATAATGCCAGAAAATATTTTTAAATAATAATAAAAAAGATATCTACAAATTATTTTTACCTTGAAACTCAACATAGTTGTTGTCACTATAGTTACAGATTTGTTTGATAGGTGGGCTTGGACACCAAGTTAAAGGATATGAAGATAAAACTTTGGACACAGTCCTGATAAATTTTCAGATGGCAGATTTTAAGGTGAAATAAATGGATCATATATATTTCATTTTTTGTAGTCATTTTAGTAACAGAAACTTATACTTGAATTTTGTGCAGGATGGTATTTGCTAAATGTCCAATATAATCAAAACTATTTAAATAATCTACCATATAATATTTTTTTATTAAGTGTAACAATTTTTATTAGTTATATTAGTAAATATTTGTGAAATGACTTGTTCACGTTTAGAGGATAAATGTGATCCAGATGGAAGAGCAGACGAAATACGCATTTTTACCAATGCTTCCGGAAACCTTGGAGAAGCCGTCGTGGCAGTCTACTCGACCGAATTTTATATTAAAAAATCCGCGCGAAAGGTTTCAAGAAATACAAAAAAGGAATAACGAGTTTCTTGCGAGTTTAAACCAAAGTTACCTGAAAAAAGTACATGACGTTAGATCAAAGAAAATATCATATTCTTCTACTCTGAAAAGGGCTGTTGAACTGATGAAAGATTCGTCAGAGAGAAAAAAACATTTCAGAAGAGCTTTGGTTCAGTTGATATTTAACAGAGAAGATGATACAGGAAAAGCATTAACTCCTGTGGATGACCAATCAATTTTGAGATACAGATATTATATTGAGAATGGAGTTGACACTAGGAATGTAGCTGAAATGAAGGAGGGATGGTTCGAAAGAATTTTAGAAAAGTTGACAAATAAATTGATTCACAATAAAGACTCAATGTTGAAAAGTTTATTGGATGAAATTATTAACTTATACTCTTTATCATCTAAAAAAGCTACTGTTGACTTCGTCCTACAAAATGTTATCCCCTTGTGTAACATAAACAAATCTTCTGAGGCTTTTTATACTGAAAAACCCTGGAGGAACGCACTCAGATCCATCTTCAGAGATCACAGCCGTAACCTCCATGTGACCAGCACTTGCCTTAGAAACGTGCTAAACCTTTGGAATTCTGGCATGTACAATCAGTCAAGACTCATAAGGAAGAATGATTTCCATTCCATGAAAGATTCTCTTGATCTTAGAGCTTTTGATGAATTCTGCTCAAAGCAAATGGAGGAATGTATTGATCACTTGGAGAATAGATGGTTGAATGAAGTGCACAGAATATTTATGAAGCAAACCGCCATGAACTTGTGCCAAAGCTAGATGACACCATCAAACACAGGGCTTTCTTTGATTGCATTTCAACTCTAATGACAGTACAAGTACAACAGGTGGCTTTGGACTCTCTCCAAGATTTCATAGACCTGCTCATCCAACCGAGCACTTCAAAAAGAATCTATGAACATCCAGGGATAATAATAAATCTGGTACTTGAAAATGTCTCTATTGGTTTTGATCCAAGCTTTAGTGAATTTCAGAAAGTCTTGATAACCATCCTTGATAGAATAGTTGAGATTTCAAAGTCAATTCACAGAATAGAATGCAAGCTTTATTCCAAATGGGATACCAATAAAGATGCCAGAAAATGTTTCCTTCAGCCAATTGTACTTCCTGAAATTCTTTACAGTCACAAGATCAGCATTACTAGGTTGGTTGGCAGAGAACGACTAGGACCTGAGCTACATGCTAAGAATTTTGACCAATATTCAGATATTATTAATAAAAAGGCTGAGATAGAAGTGAATGAATTCATTGATGGTGAACATTCTTTTGATGAATATTGTGCCATGGTTGAAAAATATAAAAATCTTTCTGAAGACATAAAATACAAGTCCACCAGGGTTATAAGAATGGGCCTGTTTGAGGTGCATTGTGAAAAATTGATTGATTCAATGAGCAATAGAGCAACTGATCTCTCTAAAAAACTCTTGGACAGAATGGTCAAAGATCATAATGACATTAATATGAAATTGGAATTAGAATATCATTCCATTGCAAACAAAGGCCTTACCAAACCACTGGACACAGTGGAACTCATGGATCTTGTTAGTTATATTCATGAGGCTAGGGAAACCATCATACCAAGGTTGGAAGAAGGTCTGAGAGAAGCCATGAGACGTCTTCTCTACTTGGGTGATCACACTGACCTAACCATGCATGACATGGATGTTAATTCCATGTTATTCTCTTGGGCAGATCGCATCCACTTTGTACTTCAAGAACATCGGAGGATTGTTGAGGAAAAGACAGAAAGATTCATTGAAATGTTGAAAGTTAGAAAAGAAAGACTCAATGACGAATTGCAGAGTTATTTGACAGTGGTCGAAGAATTTAAGTCATTCGGGGAGGTGATTGATGTTGAGAAATATCTCAAGAAGGCTCAGGCTCTTGACATGAAGCTCCAGGCTGCCTCAAAGAAGATTGAAGACATAAACTTTGAGGAGAATTCTTATGAGTTGCCAAAAACTTCTTATCCAATTAGAAATGAGATAGCCTCAACTCTTGAACCGTATCTACAATTGTATACTGCGACTGTTGACTTCAATGCCAAGCATGAGCACTGGATGAATGGGCCAATGAATGAAGTTGATCCAGAATCAGTAGCAAGAGATGTTGAAGAACTTTCCAAAATCTTTATGAGACTAGAAAAGCATTTTAGTGATCTATCTTCACCAAAGAAGATTGCTTTTAAAGGCAAGACCAAGGTTGATGCCTTTAAAGTCCATCTTCCCATTGTGATGATCCTCTTTAATCCCGGCCTCAGAGAAAGACATTGGCAGCAGGTTTCTGGCATCATTCAGGTACCACTGAAGCAAGAAGATGATCTGACTCTGATGAAACTCATTAACCTTGACATTGACTCATCCTTATTTCCAGCCCTCGAATCAGTGTCTGAGGCTGCTTCTAAAGAGCATGCTTTGGAAAAGGCTCTTGATAAGATGAAAAAAGAATGGGAGAATATGGAGTTCACAGTTATCAGCTACAGAGAATCTGGTACTTTCATCCTTGCAGCAATAGATGATATTCAAGTCTTGCTTGATGATCACATTGTCAAAAGTGAAGCCATGAAGGCTTCAACACATATAAAACCATTTGAGAATGACATGAAAGATTGGGCTTCAAAACTTGCTCTTCTTTTGGAGGTACTTGATCAATGGCTGCAAGTTCAGGCTACATGGTTGTACATGGAGCCAATTTTCAGTTCTCCAGATATCATTCAACAGATGCCAGAAGAAGGAAGGAGATTCAACACCGTCGACAAAACTTGGAGGACCGTCATGAAACAGGTAAATGAAAATCGAAAAGTAATGACTGTCATTGACATTGAGAAGCTCCTCGAGAAGCTCAAAAAGTCGAACGAAACACTGGAGCTTGTTCAAAAGGGCTTGAATGAATATCTGGAGAAGAAGAGATTCTATTTCCCAAGATTTTTCTTTCTTTCAAATGAAGAGATCCTGGAGATTTTATCAGAAACCAAGGATCCTACCAGAGTGCAACCACATCTGAAGAAATGCTTTGAAGGGATTGCTCGACTTTCCTTTACTTCTCCTCACCTTGACATCACCCACATGCAGAGCAGTGAAGGTGAACTAGTTTCTCTGTGTGAAATCATTTCCACATCAAAAGTCAGAGGTCAGGTGGAAAAGTGGCTTCTTGAGTTGGAAACAGTCATGTTGGCTTCTGTCAGGAAAGTGATTAAACAGTCGATAGAAGATTATAATTTGAAGCTGAGGAAGGATTGGGTACTGGATTGGCCAGGCCAGGCCATACTGTGTACATCACAATTATATTGGACAGTAAAAATGCATGAAGCTATATCTAGCAAGAATCCTGATTCAATGTCACAATTTCTTGACCTCTCTAACAGACAGATTGAAGATATTGTTGAACTTGTAAGAGGCAAGCTGCCTGAGCAGAACAGAACCACTCTGAGAGCACTCATTGTCATCGATGTCCATTCCCGTGACGTGACCTCTGACCTAATCAAGAAAAAAATCAGATCTGAAGATGATTTTGGCTGGACCAGCCAGCTCAGGTATTATTATTCTGCCAAAGATAACCAACTGACAACAAAGATGATTAACTGCGAGCTGAAGTATGGATATGAGTACCTGGGCAACACGTCTCGTCTTGTCATCACACCGTTGACAGATCGGTGTTACAGAACCCTGTTTGGGGCTCTTAATCTGCATCTAGGTGGTGCCCCTGAAGGCCCAGCGGGAACTGGAAAAACGGAAACAACAAAGGATCTCGCCAGAGCAGTCGCAAAGCAGTGTGTCGTGTTCAATTGCTCGGATGGTCTTGATCACGTAGCTCTTGGAAAGTTTTTCAAGGGTCTGGCATCTTGCGGAGCATGGTCTTGCTTTGACGAGTTCAATAGAATAGACATTGAAGTTCTCTCGGTCGTGGCTCAACAGATACTGACCATTCAGATGGCCATCAACTCCGGATTGGAAAAGTTTGTGTTCGAAGGATCGGAAATAAAACTAGACCCGACTTGCAGTGTCTTCATCACCATGAACCCTGGTTATGCAGGAAGATCAGAGCTTCCAGACAATCTCAAGGCTCTTTTCCGACCAGTGGCAATGATGGTACCCGACTACACACTCATCTCTGAAATCAGTCTTTACTCTGAGGGATTCATAAGAGCCAAGACTTTGGCTGTGAAGGTGGTGGCCACTTACAGACTCTGTTCTGAACAGCTATCAACTCAGCCACACTACGACTATGGAATGAGGGCCGTCAAGTCTGTTCTCCTGGCTGCAGGCAAATTGAAGGTGAGTTTGATGATTATACTGTGTGGTGGTTGTCAGCCGATGAATCAAGAATTCAAATCATAACTCGGTATATGGGGGACAAATTGGGGCTAATAGATGTTTGAGGACTGGAATCTGTAGCTATTTTAATGTTTTATTTCTGTTGAATATACATTCTTTGATCGTCTTGAGAAATGTCTGTGTCATCACCATTGCCTTACAGCGTCAATATCCAGACATGGATGAAGACCAACTTGTCCTTCAGTCCATCATTGATGTCAACCTTCCCAAATTTAAAGGACACGACCTTCCCTTATTTAAAGGCATTATTGTGGATTTGTTCCCAACAGTGAAAGTAGAGACTTCTGATGATGATCCTCTCAAAGATTCTATTGTAGAGACTTGTCAGGAGTTGAACTTACAGACCGCTGACTATTTTGTGGAGAAAATAGTCCAGGTAATTTGAACAGTTTTTTCCCATTGTTAGTATTGATATTTTTGCCTTTCATTCTTACAATTCATGTCACAAGCGTTTTCAAATTTTGTGACAAACAATAGCTTACAGTTATGATGATGATGATGAGAATAATGTGCTTAATCTACTTTCACTACATTTATCCTAGCTTACATTATTGTAGTTTAATTTAGATCAACATTACATTACATTAATGGTCACAATTTGTAAATGACGTCATTCTATTTGTTGTTATAAGATATACAAAACCATGCTGGTGAGACATGGGCTCATGATAGTGGGTCGACCATGTGGTGGCAAGACCACAGCATACAAAGTGCTGGCACAAGCTCTTGAGAAACTGCATCTGAAGGTTGTCTTGCTTGTTGGATTGGTTGCTATTTTGAGATTATTTACTTTCTATTTTTACTTGTTTGCTCAGTCACCTTTAATTTCTGCACTCACACGGACATTATTTTACCTATTTTCTTTTCTTAGAATCTCTTGAATGAGAATAGGGTGGAATACACGATCATCAACCCGAAGTCGATGACATCGGGACAGCTGTACGGCCATTTTGATGCTGTATCTCACGAGTGGATTGATGGAGTCCTTGCCGTAGCTTACAGGAATTATGCCTCTTCTCTGGTTAATTGAGTTTTAATTACATTGTCTTTCAAGTGAGATTTAAGTTTGGTGATAAATGATTTTCATTTTGAAATTTTGTTTGAAGAACCTGATTACTTTACCATTGCATCAGTTCTTGTTTTTATCTGTGATAAAAGTTATTTTGATATCTGCAATCTTTTATTAGACTCAAGACAGGAAATGGATAATCTTCGATGGCCCAGTCGATGCTGTCTGGATTGAGAACATGAACACAGTCCTCGATGATAACAAGAAGTTGTGCCTCACGAGTGGTGAGATCATTCAACTGTCTCCCACCACAAATCTGATCTTTGAAACACTTGATCTTGAGACTGCTTCACCAGCTACTGTGAGTTTCTTTTGGTGAAAATGTCAACATGTTCGACAGAGCACATGGTTTTTTTTTTATTTTATTTTAAAATTACTGTCGGTCTTCATATTATTTGTAACAAAGGTTTCCAGATGCGGAATGATCTACATCGAGCCCGAACTTCTGGGATGGAGGCCGACCTATAGGTCATGGCTTCAAACCCTGCCCGAGACTTTGAAACCTCTCCAGAAAAAGACTTTGGAGGAGATGTTTGAGAGATTTGTAGATCCTTGTCTGGCACTTGTGAATAAGATCAAGGTAATTATGTAATTATA
This sequence comes from Hirudo medicinalis, assembly GCA_011800805.1. Classification (NCBI taxonomy): domain Eukaryota; kingdom Metazoa; phylum Annelida; class Clitellata; order Hirudinida; family Hirudinidae; genus Hirudo; species Hirudo medicinalis. Next base: position 50,707 of record MPNW01000385.1, read on the forward strand.
TACAGCATTGATGCTTTGATCTAGCAGCAATGTTTGCAAAGATTATAAATATTTGAATGAAAGTCAATTAAAGTTGCATTTTATTTTGTTGTTGCTGTAATATTACCTTAATTCAAACTCTAGGAACTATGTCCAACATCTCCGATAAGTCTTGTATCGAGCCTTATTAACCTTCTCGACAAACAACTGGAGGGGGAGTTGTGGAATGATGCACAACAGTCTGAGAAGGATGGACTTTCTTGGATGGAGGTTGGTACTGGATTGATGGTGGTAATAGATTTTTAAGAAAGAAAAAAAAACTGCTATTGTCATTGAAAATATTGGTGGTAGATGATGATAACAGTAATTATTGACAATGATCTTCCATAGGGATGCTTTATTTTCTCTCTTGTGTGGTCCATTGGAGCAACTTGCTGCACAGAAGGTCAAGTGAGGTTTGATAACCTCATTAAACTGCTCACAGAGGTGACTAGCTTTGAAAAACGATGGATTTTAAAACAAGTTAATTGGTTAATTCTTTGAAAACAAATGCTCCAAATTTAGGGGGGCATGACAGAGGAGATGAGAATTGATCTTGGACTTTCCGACTTGATTGGAGCTCCAACAAAGGACCTGTGCACCCCTTTGCCAAGGAATGGATTGATCTATGACTATTATTTTGTCAAACAGGTTTGTTAATATTGGTGATGTTGACAATGGTGATGGCAGTGGTGATGCTGGAGTGACATTAAACATTACACTGACACTAATCAAATTGTAAGACCTTGTGTCATAATTATAACTGTGATGATTTTCTCAATAACTATAATAAGTTTCTCAATCTTAATGCATCTTGTTGTCCATGCATCATTGTGCTGTTAAGTGCTTCCATTGATCTTTTTTTTATTTTGTTAGGGTTCAGGGGCATGGCTCAAGTGGTCTGACAATCTGAAATCCTCTGCTGATGAGCCTGATTTGCTGCCTGTTGATCCAATGGGAGGAGTCATAGTACCTACTGTGGAAACTCTCAAGTTCAACCATTTAGCCAAACTTTTAGTTGGCTCGCACAAAGTTCCTCTCTTTGTTGGACCCACAGGCACAGGAAAGAGTGCCTACATTTTGGTATGTTATTGTTATGTTATTAAAATTATTTAATACAATGCATTATGTAATCATCCAACCAAGGACTTCTTACAAAATAACAAAGAGCACAAGTGGCTGAAGATACAACTTTCCTCTCAAACAAAAGCCAATAACATTCAGAGTACCATAATGCTTTCAATCGATCGCAGGAAGAAGGCAACTTATGGACCGTCAGGAGGGAGGAAAATGGTGACATTGCAAAATAATTCCCCTTTGAGTTTAAATTTAGAAATTCCTGCCTAAGTTATTAAAATTTTAATCTTTCCTTCTTGGTAGATAACATTTGTCGATGATTTGAATGCACCAATTCCCGAGAAGTATGGAGCTCAGCCACCAATAGAACTTCTTAGACAGTTCTTGGATCATGGACACTGGTTTGACCTGAAGGAAGCCACACCCATCCATTTGGTTGACATTCATCTGATTGCTGCTATGGGGATTTCAGGTATTCAGTCATTCTTATTCCACATTGATATGAATTATTTGCTAACACTTTTCTTGTTCATGCTTTTCTTCTTCTTCATCATCATTATCACCATCGTCATCATCATCGTCATCATCATCATCATCATCATCATCATTACCACTTATGAGTTAGGTAATTTAATTTCAATGTATCTGCTTATATTTATTTGCATCCAACATTTGGTGTGAATATTTAAAACTGACACTTTTTTAAACCAACATTTCCAGACGGGGACAAGGTACTTGTTGAATCACTTTTCATCTTCACATCAATTCACTATAATGTTTTTTTTTTATTTTTTCTTTCACAACTCACTCAATTTATTTTCCATCTCCACGCAATCACTTCTCCACTTTGTGCAATTTATCTCGTCACACAAAAAAACGATGTAATTTATTTCTATTTTCTCTCTCCCGGCCTGCCACAGGTGCCAGTGGCGGACGGGTCACGCCCAGGTTCCTTCGACACTGCAGCATTGTATCGATCAATGAGTTTGACGACAGTACCCTCAAGACCATCTACAAAACGATACTCGATTCACACTTTGTTGCAAGGTTATTTTGTTTATGCTTTGATTTTTAGATTAGAAGAAAGTCATAACAAAAGTCATGGATAGGATAGATTAGAATTTTACTGAAATGGAATGGTCTAAAAATTCAACACCAGAGTACTTATTAAGCCTTGGAGATGATTGAACATTTTTAGAGGTTATAAATATTCACTAAATTGATTATTTTGTGATCTGAATATAATCTCTTCAAAGAATGCAAGTAGTTTATTCCTTGGTCTTAAGTTGGTCGTTCATTGTCAACATTTTCTTCACACAGGGGCTTCTCAGGAGAGTTTAGATCCTTCACAGACTCCATAATATCTGGTACTCTCAGCATCTTCAAGGAAATCAAGAAGGTTTTCCTGCCGACTCCAAGCAAGCCTCATTATATGTTCAACTTGAGAGATTTTGATCGCGTCATCAAGGGCATGCAGTTGACCATTCCTGAAGCTATTGACGAGGTTGCCATCATGAAGAGACTTTGGATTCACGAGGTGGGATCTGCAGGAATTATAAAAGACTGGCATTAAGCAATACATTCAAACCATTATTAATACTTAATTTACTCTGCAGTAATTTGTTTAAACTATGCTAATTAGATGTTTGTTTCTTTTTTTCCTTTATACAGATATTCAGAGTTTTCCATGATAGGCTAGTCAGTGAAGAAGATAGAATGTGGATATTCAACCTCACCAAAGCAACTTCTAATCACCACCTGAGAGACAATTTTGACGATCTCCTCCACCACCTGAAATTTCGACTCCCTGTTTCCAGTAGGAAGTCCATTGACGTGGAACAGTTGTTCATTCAGAAGACCGGCCTGGATGGCTTGAAAGAGTGCTCGAGCCAATCTTCCAGAGAAGTGACCTTGACTGACATGAGAAGTCTGATGTTTTGTGATTTTGTGGATGCGAAGGCAGAAGCAAAGAACTACTCTGAGGTGTGTGACACAGAAGGACTGAAACAAGTGGTTGAGGGGTATCTTGAGGAATACAATAACTTCAGCAGAAGTCCTATGAACCTCGTCTTGTTCAGATTTGCAGTAGAGCACATATCGCGCATCTCGAGAATCATCAGACAGCCAGGCGGTCATGCGTTATTGGTCGGTTTGGGAGGCTCGGGAAGGCGCTCTCTGGCCAAACTAACAGGATTCATGGCTGACTATGAGGTCATGCAGATAGAAGTGACGAAGAGCTATGGCATTGCAGAGTGGCAAGATGATCTGAAAAAGGTTCTTATGAAGTCATCAGAGAAACATGTGTTGTTCCTCCTTTCAGATACACAGATAAAGCATGAATCATTTATTGAGGATATCACCAATCTCTTGAACTCTGGTGAGGTTCCAAATCTTTTCCAGACTGATGAGAAAGCAGAGATATGTGAGAGGATGAAGTCCATTGATAGACAAAGAGAAAAAACTAAACAGGTTAGCAGTGCAGAGTCCATGTTTAACTTATTCATCCAGGTGTGTCGAAGTCAACTTCACGTTGTGCTCACCTTTAGTCCCGTGGGGGAAACCTTTAGGAACAGGATCAGAAACTTCCCATCTCTTGTCAACTGCTGCACAGTGGATTGGTTTGAGAGGTGGCCAAGTGATGCTCTTGAAGCAGTAGCAGAAAAATCTTTGAGGGAATCAAATTTTTTCACCCCCGTTGAACTCAAAAAAGTAATCGCGACATGTCAAAGCTTTCATCTGGATGTTGTCGAACTTTCTCAAAAGTATCAGGAGCAGCTCAACCGTTACAATTATGTGACACCCACATCATATCTGGAACTTCTTAACATTTTTAAGAACTTATATGAGAAGAAGCATAAGGAGGTCAACCAATTACAGATGAGGTACAGAACAGGTCTGGAAAGACTGAGGATGGCAGCAGAGGAAATAAGTGTTACCAAACATGAGTTGAGTGCTTTGCAACCAAGGCTTGTCGAATCCAGCCATGGCGTGGCAGAGATAATGAAAGACATAGAGAGGGAATCACAAGGGGTGATAGAAGTAGAAAAGCTGGTGAGGATAGATGAGGGATTGGCTGACAAGCAGGCTCAAGAGGCACGAGAGATAAAAGAAGAATGTGACAAAGACCTTTCCTATGCCATGCCAAGTCTTGAAGCTGCCATCAGAGCTCTCAACACCATAAGTCAGAATGATATAAGTGTCATCAAGGCAATGAAGAACCCTCCTCCTGGAGTGAGGCTGATCATGGAAGCAATATGCATCTTGAAGGGCATCCGGCCTGATAGGGTGCCTGATCTCACCACTGGCAAGATGACTGAGGACTACTGGAAGCCTTCGTTAAGACTTCTTGGTGATCTCAAGTTTATGGAGTCCCTCATCAATTATGACAAAGACAACATTCCTCCTAATATAATGAAGCAGATCAGAACCAAGTATTGTACCAATCCTGACTTTGATCCAGATAAAATAAACAAAGTTTCGTCAGCTTGTGAAGGATTGTGCAAATGGGTCATTGCCATGGACAAATATGATAGTGCTGCCAAAGTAGTGGCTCCAAAGAAAGAAGCCCTGAAACTAGCCAATCAGAAACTTTCAATGGCCAATGCTGATCTTAAGCAGAAGAGGGAGAGTTTGAGAAAAGTTCAAGAAAAGTTGAATGATCTCAAGGAAAATCTAGACCAACAAAAGAGGAAGAAAATAGACTTGGAAAATAAGGCTGACATGTGCACCCGAAAAATTTCTCGTGCAGAACAGCTGATTGAAGGACTTGGAGGAGAAAGGGTTAGGTGGTCAAATTGTGACCTTGAACTGGAGAATTTCAAAGTAAATTTGTTAGGAGACATCTTAATTTCAGCTGGTATGGTAGCCTATTTAGGAGCATTCACGCCAAACTTTAGACAGACCCAAGCAAAAGCTTGGACTATTGCAATCTTAGACATGGGCATTGCCTGCTCAGAAAATTTTTCTCTTATTGCAACACTTGGTGATCAGGTCACCATAAGATCCTGGCTGGATAATCAACTGCCTACAGACAATTATTCCATCGAGAATGGCATCATCATTGCTAACACAAATCGCTGGCCACTAGTAATTGATCCTCAAGACCAGTTTGTTAGGTTTGTGAGAAACTCTGAGAGAGAAAACAACGTCAAAATTGTAAAGATTACGAGTCCTGATCTCCTAAGGTCACTTGAGAATTGCATGCAGTTTGGTACGCCCCTGCTGCTGGAAGGGGTCGATGAATGGCTAGACCCGATACTCGATCCTATCTTAACGAGGCAGACGATAAAGCAACCAGGCGGGACTTTGTGCATCAAACTTGGGGATTCAACAGTGGAATATTGCCCTGACTTTAGACTTTACATTTCAACTCGTATCAGGAATCCTCACTTCCTGCCTGAAACTTCAGTTAAAGTCACACTTATTAACTTCATGATAACCAATGAAGGGCTGGCAGATCAGCTGCTTGGCATCGTGGTGGCTCGGGAGATGCCTCGAATGGAAGAGGAAAAGAGATCTCTGATTGTGACAAGTGCAAAGCATAGAAAAGACTTGAGAGATCTTGAAAACAAGATTTTGGAAGTGCTCAGTTCTTCTGGGAGTGACCTGCTTGAAGATGAGACAGCCATTCAGATTCTTTCAAGTTCAGAGAGATTGGCCAATGAGATAAAAGAAAAGCAAGCAGTGGCTGAGGCAACTGAGGCAAGCATTGACAAAGCCAGAGAGGAGTACAGAGTTATTGCTGAACATGCCACAAACCTTTTCTTCACCATATCTGACCTAGTAGCCATTGACACCATGTATCAATACTCCCTAGAATGGTTCATCAAACTCTATCTGGCTTCTATTGACAAGGCTGAGAAGTACCATCTGTCCTCTGACATTGATAGAGGATCAGATTTAACAGCCACTTTTCTGGCAGATTTGTGGGCGACAGAAGAAGGCAAAACATTGGTCCACAAAAGACTGGAGGCCCTGAAGTTACATTTCACCTACTCTCTCCACTGCAACATTTGCAGGTCTCTTTTTGAGAAGGATAAATTGCTTTTCTCCTTCCTGCTTTCTATCAATCTCCTGAGAAAACAAAACAAGATCAACACTGAAGAATGGCAGTTTTTCTTACTCGGGAGCCGAGGACAAGAGACCTCTCAAAGCAAGCCTGCTTCCTGGCTCACTCCAAAGGCTTGGAATGACATCTGTGTCCTTGATCAAATGGAAAAGTTTTCAGGAATAAAGAGATCTTTTGTTTTAGCTGTTGATAAATGGAGAGAAATCTATGACAGTCAACAGCCTCATCTAGAAACATTTCCACTGGAATTTGAAGACAAACTTGGACTTTTCCAAAAACTGTTAATAATTCGTTGCTTGAGACCTGACAAAGTAATTCTGGGCTTGATGAACTTTGTCACTCAAACTTTGGGATCAGAGTTCACACAGCCTCCTACCTTTGATCTTGAGGAATCTTTCAAGGACAGTAATTCTCTCTCACCTCTGATATTCATTCTCAGTCCAGGTTCCGATCCTGTTAGTGGTTTGTTGAAGTTTGCTGAGACTAAAGGGTTTGGAACTGATCAGTTTGCCTCTTTGTCACTGGGTAGAGGCCAGGGACCATTAGGCATGAACATGATTGAGAAGGCCTCTGTTGATGGAACATGGGTCCTGCT
>MPNW01000386.1:13605-29450 GCA_011800805.1 Hirudo medicinalis
CTATGATGATGATGATGATGATGATGATGATGATGATGATGATGATGATGATGATGATGATGATGATGATGATGATGATGATGATGATGATGATGATGATGATGATGATGATAATATTAACAATAATAGTAATAATAATAGTATTAATTATAACAATATTAATAACAATAATACTATCATCGTAATTAATTATAATTTTAATACTTAACTGCCTTACATTGCTATTCATTATTTAATATTTTATTAAAAACAACTTGTCAATGTAATATCAAAGTAACATTGGATCAGCTGATGTGATACAACAAGTGATCGTTAGCATCATCATCGTCATCATCATCGTCATCATCATCATCATCATCGTCATCATAGTCGGTCAGCATCCTGGTGCTTCGTGACGAAACTGATCCGGGAGATGGTAACATTATTGATCAAATCAAAATCCATAAAATCTTGAACCACTTTGAAATTATTCCATTTTAAATTTTCAAATCTCATTCATGCCGCGCTTATTTATGCCCTCTGATTGGCCAACCGTTCTCGGAAATACATGCATGCATACATGTATGTCTCGGAAATACATGCTTACCTACTTGTATATCTTCCCGATAATGTGATGACTGGAGAAGTCAAGGTCATGAGGTAGGGTTAAGGTTTAGGGAGTAGGTTTAGGTTAAGGGTCTGGTTAGGGCTAGGGTTAGAAGTAAGGATGGAGTTAGGTACCAAAAGTCGCTGTCTTAAGAGTTGGCTTTTGTCCGTCAACTTGGCTAACAATCCGATAATGTAATGTAACCGATGAGCAAATGAATACCAAACCATTCGAATAAACGTATTTTATTTGTTGATTATTTTGATTACTTATTATTTTTAATTACTTTTCTTTAGTTCTTTAGTTCTCTAGCTCGAAAGAAATACCACTTTATAATAATATGGACGCCATCTTAGGAATGATGAGAAACTCACGTTGTAAGAAGAATGTGCTCCATTTGTTTAACGTGTTAGATTCGTGTTCGAAACCTGTCTTGATCGCCAACATACCTTTACGGAGCATAACCTCAAAGATCATTACATTGACATTAATTATTTTTTAGGGCCATCATGGCCAGCGAAGACGTTCTTCGTCATCATCATCGTCATCGCCATCGTTATCATCATCGTCATCGTCATCGTCATCGTCATTGCCATCGTCATCGGCATCAACTTTATTAATAAGTATAATTTAAACTGATTTGGTCAATTCAAAGTTTGACCATATTGCAAGGGTAATGATCTCGCACCCCGTAAACAAACTCCCTCTCCATTGATGACCTATTGAACCTTTGAGGGCAGAGCCACATAAATATATTTGATCGATAGACTGTCATTTATGACGGTCATAATTTAGTATTAGAATGACAATAAATGAATATTTTAAAAAAGTCTAAATAATAATAATAATAATAATAATAATAATAATAATAATAATAATAATAATAATAATAATAATAATAATAATAACAATAAATGTGAGTGATCATAATAAGGAAACTATGAAGAGATATTATTTTAATATTAGCCGTTTAAATAACGGAGAAATAATTTTTTTTCAGTCCAAATATTCTCCTCAATCAACTAGAATCCACTTTTAAACCAACAACAAGTCGAACAATGATTTTTTAAATCACCCTTTCTGATTGAAAATCAATTGAATGCAACCTGAAGCAGAAAATGATTTCAATTTAAGATAATTTACGATTAATAATCATTTGATTAATAATCAGAAAATGATTTTAATTTAAGATAATTTACGATTAATAATCAGAAAATGATTTCAATTTAAGATCATTTACGATTAATATTCATTTTCACCGATAAATGCATTTTATCGATCCCAGACTTTTGGTCAAATCGACGCAAGACTTTGTTGCTTTATTCGATGCGTGATTTAAATGTATTAAATAAGTCATTTCTTAATTGTGCGAATTGTTATTTTTGTTTAATTGAATTGATTTAATGAATTAAATCAGGAATTTATTAGCGTATTAATTAATGAATTGTAATTTATACGAATTCTTATTTTTACTATTTTTAAGAAATAATAATAATAAGAATTATTAATTACAAAAATGATTTTGATTGCAATATTAGTTATTTAAATTAATCGCATTAAATATCTTTACTACCCCATGTGTAATTGAATTAATTATTATCACTTGCAATGTTGAGTGCTACTTTCGATTTTAATCAAGTCACGAATGTATCTGCCGAAGCATCACATGAACAGGACAGTCAAGATATCAGTGGAACAAATACACAAACACATGTACAAACAAATGTATAAACAAATGTACAAACAAATGTACAAACAAATGTACAAACAAATGTACAAATACTTGTACAAACATAGGCAGTGAGCAACAACACGATAAGACAGGGAATGTCTTGTGATTTCGTAAGGCCGAATAAACAGGGCATGTACTAGCGTCTTGAAAATAGACGAAACTCGTATCACTCTTGCACTTCGACTTCAGTACTTGGTCCCATAATAATACTGGAAAACATGGAAGCGTAATCTGTACAGGAAGTATCTTTGCTGTACTAAAAATATTTATTATTTATAAATGTTATACTATAAATATTTATTATTTATAAATGCTATACTATAAATATTCAAAATGACCCGCCAAAACAAAAATATCAAAAACTAAAAAAAAATTGAAAATAATACAAAATAACAAATCAAAAAACGTAGAACTTCCCGCCAAAAAAGAAGGAGAAAGTCTTTGCCGCTTCAAAGGCATTAATTTGCAGACGAATTTTTCATCGTTTCGCGCCAACTATTGAAAGAATTTTCCGATAATCGCTCCAAGTTGCTTTAATAACTTTTCCTCTTTGTTCGTGTTGATGAAGTTTGCGGAAATAATCATTAATGGTATTTTATTATTATTATTATTATTATTATTATTATTATTATTATTATTATTATTATTATTATTATTGGTAATAGTAGTAGTATCACCATCATCATTATCGTAATCATCATCATCATCATCGTTATTATTACATTATTATATTCATNGCGGAGGTGATGGATGGATGGACGGGTGGTTGGACGGGTGGATGGATGGATGGAGGGATGGATGGAGGGATGGAGGGAGGGATGGATGAAGGATGTGGAATGTATAATAATGATAACGAGTCGACGATTACGCGCGTTGTGGTTATTATTGTTGTTGTTGCTGATCATTTATTATTATTATTATTATTATTATTATTATTATAGTTGTTGTTATGACAACAAAAATAATTTTTTAAAAGAAGAAATATATGCATTATTACGTAGGCAGGCCTCAAGAGATTTCATAAATATGCTAATCATAAATATGCTAATCATAAATATGCTAATCATAAATATGCTAATCATAAATATGCTAATCGCGGCGTCTTTAAATCCGTGTGCAGACGATTTCCGCTCAGACATAACCATGATCATCATCACCATTATCATCGTCGTTATCATCATCGACAATGCCATCATCATCACCATCATGTCATCATCGTCGTCGTCGTCATCACCATCATCATCATCATCATCGTCGTCGTCATCATCATCATCATCGTCGTCATCGTCGTCGTCGTCGTCGTCGTCATCATCATCACCATTATCGACATCATTCCCATCGTCCTCACCATCACCATCATCATCCCAACGGCCAACTGTGGTCATAAAAGGACACTTCCTGCTCACCAAGGTCATCAGAAGGGAGTAGCCAACGCTTTATGAACTTGTCACAACTACCTGAAGTCGTACGACTCGGGATCAATAGAGTTCAAGGGTCATCGAGGGTGAAGGCCTGCCCCAGGGGTCATGACGAGTGCATTGTTTTGTTGGTGTTAATGAAGCGCGTGAAGGTGTTGTGGATTCGAAGAGTCCTTTTGTTTTAATTGTTGTCGTTGTTGTTGTTGCCAGTTGTTGTTGTTGTCTATTGTTGCTTCTTGTCTCTCTATTTCTCTCTCTATATCTCTCTCTCTCTTCTTGTCTCTGTCTGTTTGTATGTCTGTCTCTCTGTGTAATGTTTTGTCTAACGTTGGAAATGAGCCTGTGAGTATGTCTTTGTATACTTCCGAGACTATCCATGCCATCGTGCACAGCACCAACATTATGGATACCATCATTATCATAATTTCCTTTACCATCGTAATCATCATCATTATCATCATCGTCGTCATCATCATCATCATCATCGTCGTCGTCGTCATCGTCATCATCATCATCATCGTCGTCGTCGTCGTCGTCGTCGTCGCCGACGTCATAAGCGTCATCATCATCACTCCGTTTGTCTTGTATCCATGTGTGGTATCGTATTCCATATCGTAATACTTAGCCTCGGATATTCGTTGCAAGAAGGTAAAAGGTAAGAAAAGGTTAAAAAAAAAAGGTGTTCATCATCTGCGTATACCTGTATCATCGTCATAGTCGTCGTCGTCGTCGTCATCATCATCATCGTCATCGTCGTCGTCGTCGTGAGATCGTTGCCAGCGGGTGGCCATGGCCATTGCATGCCAAGGTGTATCGTCTCACCTGTACCTGTCGAGAGCGAAATTAATCAGCTCGCTAATCACCTGAAAATTATTTGTTTATGTTAACAAGTACCGGTAGTGCTCTCGGCCAAGAAGAGCCATAATGTACTTGAGCCGTCCGTGAGGGGGTTTTAGTGTACAGGGAGATCAGGAAGGAGGCCGAAGAGGGGACTGAGGTCGTCGTCGTCATCATCATCGTGGCCATCATCATCTTCATCGTCGTCGTCATAGGCGTCATCATGATGATCTTCTTCATTACAATATAGCCATTATCATCACCGTCATACTCACTGTCATCATTATTATCATCAACATCATCTTCATCATCATCATCGTCATTAGAATTCCAACCATCGTCAGTATGAACATCACTATTGACGACATCATCAGGGCCGCCGACAGAAATTTCAGCCCCCAGCCACGGGCCCCGTTATTATGTTATGTCAGTTTTGTGATGGAAAAGCAAAAGAAAAAGATCACGATTGTAAAATTGTAACATTTCAAGACCCATCTGGCCCCCAAAAATTGACGGACCGCTGGGCACATCTCCCCATAACCCCTCAGCCTTCTCCGTCAAAAATTGACGGCCCTGGTCATCATCGAAAGTCATCCTCATCATTTCATGGGATAAGGGTCAACCAACCCGCTGATCCGAGTCAGACCAACAGAACGTCTCTGACAGAAGAAGAAGAAGAAGAAGAAGAAAAGGAACTCTAGTTGACCTTTAATTGACCTGACCAGGCTTGGTACCAGTTGTTCCCTCCCAAATCCTTGAGGATGCCCTGAGGCAGTAGTTCTGGCAGAATGATTTAGTGTAGGGGGGATGATGGCGGAAAGGCACATTTGTGATTTTATTTGGAGTAACTTTAATTCGTAACTTGTCAAAATACGAAGATGAAGAATCAGCGGCGAGGTCAACAAATGCCTCGTCTCTGCCGGAGGTTGGTTGCCACTGGTGACAGCTGATAGGTCATTATTTTTATAATCATCGTAAACGTCATCGTCATCATCATCTTATTATTATTATTATTATTATTATTATTATTACTATTGTTACTATTATTATTATTACTTCTAATATTATTATTATACTATTATTATTACTATTATTATTATACTATTATTATTATTACTATTATTATTATTATTACTATTATTATTATTATTATTATTACTACTATTATTATTATTATTATTGTTATTATTATTATTATTGTTATTATTATTATTATTATTATTATTGTTGTTATTATTATTATTGTTATTATTATAAATAATTAAAAACATTTGAGACGATATTTTAGAATGTCAAAAATTAAATATTTTTTCCATTTATTACAAAATTATCTGTGAAGTAACTAAAATAATGTCAAGCTACCTTAGGTTTTATTACGTCGAGCTTACTTTTAAGAATTACGACAAAACCTCCCCGTTGTTAATTAATTGACGAACGATCACCTAATCTAAACTAGCGATTGTAATCCGATAAATATTCATTTAAATATATTATGCAAATTTAATAGAGTCATTACGAGGATTTTGAAAACAAATAAGGATTGAAGAGTCATACTTGGTAGCGGTTATAACTTGTGGGTCACAGGGTGACACAAGCTTCCAGTGGATGGGCAGAATATTATTTGGAAACTATGACTTTTTGGGCCCAATTTGAGGGATGAATTGAAACAACAACAACAACAACAACACCAATATAAATAAATAATTATAATATTATTGGTAGTAGTTGTAATGAGCCTACGATACCTTAATATTATTAGCTAATCCTGTCAACACAAACTCAACTACTTAGCCACAACTATACAGAACGAAAGCTTTATAATATAATGACTCACCGCTAATAAACTGACGAATGGATGGACTGATGGATGGATGGACTGATGGATGGATGGACTAATTGATCGATGGATGGATGGACAAACGGACGGATGGATGGATGGATGGATTCTATTGATTCCGGCACCGTCTATAAAAGCCCAAACACCTCGCTGTTCATCTCGAGTTGATAAACGATTTCGTTCCGCTTAGTAAGACCTGCAGTAATCTTTAAGCTCATCAGTCATCGGTTAATTTTCAATTTATTGTTATCTTAAAGGCTCATTAATATTCATTGCAACTAATCTATGTGATGGCTTCGTCTCTCTCGGTTGTCGTCTTGTCGTTCCTTTTCTTCCACAATCTCCACTGGAAAACTTCATCCGCTCCTGGAAAAGGAGGTAATTGGTGGCTATTTTAAAAGTCATTAATAGATTTTTAAGATATCGATGAAATTATTGATGAAATATCGAAAACAGCAATATTTTAGTTTATAAATCGCAACGCCAAACAGAAATCGGAGCGCATTGAAAACCAGACTCAAATTCTCTTCATTTGTTCAGACGGTTTTTGTGTCTGAGAAAAAGTTTCTGACTGTATTTCATCGGATCATTATTTATTCATTCGTGACACCACGGTTGATGGAGAGAATAGTCTGCACTCGCAGACATGATGATGGGGAGTTGAAACGAGTGAGAGATTTAGAAATGGATTTGTTACAGAACGAATGCCAAGCATGTTTGAGACAGCGCGAAAAAATCCTTTGGAAGCCCTCAGAGGGAGCGATCCATCTTCTCTTCGAACTTATAAGCAGTTCCTAGGAGACCTCGTTACAAGTTTTCAGTACAGCATCATCTAGCAATTCATCCGACGTTGAATTGAAAACTTTTTAAAAATACTGATGATGATGATGATGATGATAGTAAAAAAACAAACAAATACAACAACAACAATAATAATAATAATAATAATAATAATAATAATAATAATAATAATAATAATAATAATAATAATAACAATAATAATATTAATAATAATAATATTAATAATAATAANATAATAATAATAATAATAATAATAATAATAACAATAATAATAATAATAATAATAATATTAATAATAATAATAATAATAATAATAAGAGTTAACCTATATTAAGAAGGCAGGTCCTAAAATCACAGTTCACTGATTCCTTCGTGTAAAAGTCACTTAAAAAGTGATGTAAAAGCCTGTAATTGTTAATTTTACTGCAAACACCTGTAATTGTAAAATTGGTAATTCCAGGTGATTATGACCACAATCACAATCACAGTTCACTTGTTTTGGTTGTAAATGTTATTTATAAAATATCTAAATATCTCTAAATACTTTTTAATGTATCAGCTGACGATTGGCCAATCTGTTGACAAAAAGCGCCTAATGAATAAGTAATGTCATAATTAACATGCAGCTCATGAATATTCAGTAAAATGTTGTTCGGTTAAAATTAGCAGGCATGTAAGGAGATTAAGGAGTATTTAAAGACATGGTACAATGTACAATGTTTATCGCACGTAAAATTGAAAGTCCAAAGGATTCCATCGATAGGATTGATAGGTTGACATCAGGATTGATTGAAAGTGATTCATTGAAATTGAATCTTCTCAATCGGTAATAAACGAGAATAGATTGAATAAATTGATTTTTAATGCATTGATAAATTATTCACTTTATATGGTTTGTAAGTTTTTTTATTAGTTATTTAAATTTATTTCAAAAATTAATGTGCTTAAAAAAATTAATTTGCTTACTTAAAATGATTGGCTAAATTTTTGTAAAATTTAGATTATTTAGTAAATACGTAATCCTGTCGAAAATATTTTGTCCTTCTCTGATGTAGTGACCTTGCCAATTTCATTCACCTTGATACTTGAGCTTATAAATTTTCTTAACTTCCTTGTAGGTACAAATATTATTAACAATTCGTAGCAGCTACAACAACAACAACAAAAACAAAAACAACAATAATAATAATATAACATAATTATTATAAAAAATATAATATTCTTTAAATATTGAAAAGTAAATTTTTCGTCAAAAATAAATATATCAAAAATAAATTTATTGCAAAAAAAATTTGATCCCTCTAATGACGAAATAACACGGAAGTAATACTTTGCTAATCATTTTGCGCTGTTTTGAGGTAACTTCTTGAAATCCATGGATTGATGTTTTTAAGAGAAATTTGAGACAAAAACTGTATTTTGGGCTTCTGAATATAAGTTATTTTCGGACAAAATATTCTGTAAACTATTTTTCGCACATCAAATTCAGCGCTAGATAAACCCGACGACGTCCAATCACCCTTCAGCGTCATAGTTTAATCACATGTGAAATAATATTCTAATATTATTATCACAAGTACTGTTGTAATAATTGAGCTGTATTATAATTACGCTAAATAATTGCATAACTTGTACCCGTTAATTAGCAATTGATATTTTGATAGAGGGCAATGAAATGCAACAAAGCAAACAATAAGTTGCGATGTTTTAGATGGAGAGGAAACCCTCTAATTAAAGCGGTTGACAGATGGAGGCAGGGAGTAGGAATGGAGCTATTAATCAGTTGAATTCACCCGGCCCGACCAGACCCAGGCGAGATTAAACTGCCCCATTCTTAGGGGAGACGGGAGGAGCGAAAGACAAACATCGGCCTCAATCCACGCGCCTGCTGCTCACCCGGACGGAGTGATGGAATGAACCCTTTCAGTTGCTCTTTTGTCTCGTGGCCAAACAGTGCTGAGCTTCTAATCTTTCCGCCGGGGCGTCTGTTTGTTCCACCGGTCGCAATTCCGTTGCTATGGTTTCCGATCGGCGGCGGATTTGTTTGTCTCATCCGCCTCCGTTTGTTTGTCTCCCGCTTGTTTGTGCAGTCTTCGCTTTGTATGTCTGATTGTCGCTATTCAATCGGCTCTCGAGTCATTTTGAGTTTCCATCATCGTCGTCGTCGTCATCATCATCATCAACCTCATCATCATCTAGCTCCTGCCAGAATGGGTTTCAATCATGCTCATTCTGAATGAATTCTTCGTCTCTCTATCCATGGATTGAGCAGACTAACCGTCCCCCGAATCCACCCTGCTGTCAATTCACTCATCCCTCATTCCACCCAGCCGTCATTTCCATGTTTTCCTTCAAATGACGTAACCGGGTGGACATTAGTGGTTCTGTTCGTCTTAGTCGTTATCTTGGACACTCATCTATGGAGTTGTAAACAAGAACAATTCTTTTGCAACAGCCACGACGACTATTTTGGGGATAAGGATAGCGATGACGATAGTCACGATGATGATGATGATGATGATGACGATTACGACGACGGCGATTAAGATGATGATTAAGTCATCTTAATTACTGCTACCATTCTCATTTTGTTCCATCATCAAAATTAATTCCAATAATTATTGATTTAATGATCTTAATTCCAAATAAATCGGTCGAAAATGAGAGAATTTTTCACTCCTCAAATTCAGCGCTAGATAAACCCGTCGACGTCACCCGAAGCGTCTCAGTTTAATCCTTCCCTCTTCAACGACTTTATGTTTATTTCCGATTTCATTACATGACTTTCGTTTCAGTTTACATATTGCTCCGTACATTTGCCACGGCCAGGCTTTCTTTTCCATCTCCGTGGAGTTGTTAGAAGTCCCATCCTTCGTCTTCTTTTATCGTCCATCATCGGTTTAATCAGCAACGTTTGCCAAATTTGGGGTGGGGGAGGGCTGGCGAGCGAGGGCCATTAGGGGGGTCGGGTGATTAAAAGCGATTAAACAATTACTTGGAAGAGTGATTGAGAGAAATGCATCCGAGAGAGGGCCTGCGAATGACAGATGCTTGGATTTTAATCAAGCAAGACACGAGCACCGAGACTGAGATGATAAATATCGGAGAGGATCTCCAAGTTACGACCAGAAATCGGGAGGGAAAAGTCTTACGCGCGATGACGGATGGACGGACGCCTGGATGGATGAATGGAAGGATGGATGGCTGGATGGAGGCATGCATGCATGCGTGCATGAGTGGAAAATGTATCCGAAGAAAAAGCCGGCCAAGACTGAATGAATGAATGGATGGTAATGCGAATGAACGAAGCCATGGATGAATGGGTCGGACAAAAGTAAAGGATGGATTGAAAGACAAGATGAATGAATTGGAAAGATAGATGAATGGATAGGATGAATGAATCGCAGGAGAGAAACAAAGCAGACGATGAAGCACATCCCGCGCATTTCATTGTGGCCGTATAAATATCGCCTTCAGCATAGTGTTAATAGCAGTGGGCCGAGTCGGAACAAAGGTTATTAAATACCACACAACGGAACGCCCCTTTTGGCATCTCTGAGAGATGGAAAATGGCAAAGTGGAAATGAAAAGATGCCGGAGTGATTAGCACTCCTCATGACGTCATTCCAGCCTTCCGTCGTCATCCTTCGATCTTTCACTCGTTCGTTCGAAAGCTGAGGATTTCGCTTTTGCGCGCCAAGATTGATTTATGCCCTCCGAACATGGTGATTATGATAATGATGACGGTGATGATGATAGTGATGGCGATGATGACGTTGATGTTGTCAGTTCTTAAACTTTACGAGCGTAATCGATGCCACGGTCTCAACTCCATCTAACCCGATACTTTGGCATGACCTTAATTTGAGAATATCCATAACAAGGACGTCGTCGTCGTCGTCGACGACGACGACGATGATGATGATGATGATGATGATGATGATGATGTCGTTTATGATAGATATGACACAGACGATAAGCAATTCTCAATATTTTCTAGCAGGAAGAATGGACAAAATAAAAACAGGATCAAAATGTGACAACCAAACGACAATCTCCTAATTCTGAGTCGAACAAAAGTCACGGAAGCTGATACAAGGAACCGGAAAAGACGAACATTTCCCTTCTTGGAAAAATATTTCCACTAAGTGGTAGAATTTCATCATCGTCATTTCTGCTTTTATTGTCGGCATAAAATCTGGAAGAACAGAGCAGATACCGTCTGTCGAAAGTGCATATCAGGACTGTTCTCTTGCGTACGAAACCGGATAAGATACCTTTCATTTCTCGGCCTAGAGTTGACTTTTCCTCTAGATAAAGAACACGACCATCTCGTTCGTCCTCCAACAAAAATCCCGGCCACTAAGGGCTTCTTTTAGTTCTCTCGAATATTAAAATTTTAATCATCGGACTTCTTGACAAACCGTGTCGCCTCGAGAAACCGACCGGGATTCGAAACTCGAGTTTTTATTGGAAACAAAATGAAACCCACTTGAATAATTGCTAATATTGTCCTTTTCGACATCTACAATCAAGAGAAGAAAAAATGCTTGAGCCACATAAAATGAATCTAACCAATGTATTTGAATTATCGACACATTAATTTGTAATTTTTAAATTAATTAAAGCATCCGCTTTATCCGTTTGTTATTAAAAACAAAATAATTTCCTAGTTTTGCATCGCGAGCACATCCCTGCTATTCCTGCGATGACGTCATCGGACGTCGATGACGTCGAAGCGACTGAGTAACTGACATTATTGGGGATGAAGAATAATGAGCGTTTGTTTCGAGATAAAATCAACTCATCCCCAGCAATTCCACTCATTTCCACTCAAACGAAGCAGTAAAAAAGTATTTCCGTATTTCGATAAGTTTGGGGAAAAATGTTTTAAAGGGAATATTTTGTTTCGAATAAATTTTTAATTTTGTTTTATTTTTATTTTTTATTTATTTATTTATTATTTTTATTTGGTGTGTTTTTTTCCTTCGACTGACGAGAACTAGTAATCAAGGAACCAATTAAAAGTCTTTTAATTGGAGACCAATTCTGAAGAATTTAATTGCACCGCTGTTAATGCTCTTCATTTCAGGATTGAATTCGTTCAAATTTCTTTAAACCATTACAACGATCATTACTAGTATTATTGCAATTTTTTTGTATTTATTGCAAAATTTATAA
The DNA here is from genome assembly GCA_011800805.1 of Hirudo medicinalis. NCBI lineage: Eukaryota > Metazoa > Annelida > Clitellata > Hirudinida > Hirudinidae > Hirudo > Hirudo medicinalis. Next base: position 25,998 of record MPNW01000386.1, read on the forward strand.
AAATCAACTTTTAAAATTCCTGCCTCGACTGACAGACTGACAATGATTGGCTGGTGACGACCACTCGGCAGATTACGTCACGAATAATTAATCCGAATGTCGATTGGCTGGGCCAAATTTGCTGCCCAATATACTCGGAAGACTGTTCCATGGAAACCCATTAACTGGAATAACTCGAACGGTGCACGACCTTTTCCAGACAGATTTGAATTGGAAACAACGCCATTTCCCAGCAATTTGAATAAGCCTAATAATGCTTGGCGATCTGCCCCGGGCGCCGCTCAATTGCTTGAATTATCGCAGGTCTGTTTCGACTTCAGTCTGCGTTATCGGGGTGACCGCCGCGGACCACGAGAGCTCCCTGGTCTTGAATTACTGCCACCGCCTTGGGCTCTTTCCATTATTGCTTGAAGAAATATGGCGACGCCTGATCTCTCGTGGCGCAGGGTTTCAAACCCTGGGCAGGTGAAATAGATGGAACGAAAGAGGAATAAATTGTGGAGAAATAACATTTGACATTGGACAACTTTTAAATGATTAATTGAGGAATAATAATCATAAAATTAACCGGTCGCATTAATTGTACAAAATTATATTTATATATTTTATTGAATTAATTCTATGCATCGGAACGATTATATAATTGCTAACAACAACAACAATTACAAATACAAAAATGTCGAAGGTGCCAAGTTGACCGAAGGCAGGGCTTCCCATCGATCCGGCAGACCGAGTACCCCTCCCCAGATCAAACACCCTCTCAGTTTCACAACCACCCAGTCGTACCTGGTCACCAAGTTCAGAATTTATGGCACCTTCAGCATCAAGTTTATGGTTCGTAGAACTTCAAGAACAGTCCATGAGCTGTTGAAGCTCTGAATCTAATATCTGATTACTATTAAAAATGTCAAGTGTAGCGAAGTGACCAAACACTATTTTTAATAATAATAATAATAATTATTATTATTATAATTATAATAATTGTAATAATCATAAAAATAATAAGTTTAACAATAAAAACAAGATTCTTGCCTCCATAAGATGAAGACGATTGAGCCAAATGGACTGCTGATGTACAGCGGCCTTCCATCAAGCGATTTCATGGCCCTGGAAATGGTAGATGGAAAACTACGCTACATTTTCGACGTCGGAAGCGGTCCCCGTCTTCTCCAGACGACCAAGAAACCAAAGCGCAGACCCGACAACTCCAATCGGACCCTGAGCTCAGGAGTTCAACTCCAGCTGAACGACAATTCGTGGCATCGCATTAACCTTTACAGACCTTCCATTGAGAAGCACGTGCTTGAGGTGGATGGTTTCACCTTTGTCGATTACCTACCTGACTCCAGGCTAGCAGAAATGATATTTTCTTTTTTTTTATTAAAATTTGTCTTTGTGTTTTTTTTTTAACAATTTTGTCTGCTAATTTGAAGGGGATATCATTTTGATGACTAGTTTTAATTGACACCGATTTAGAGAGAATTGAAAACGAATAAAATTGATAGGTCTGTTGGATGGATGGATGGATGGATGGATGGATAGATTAATGGATTAATGGTTGGAGAGAATGGATCCGTGGAGCTGATGAATGGAGGGTTGAAAAATTGACGCCAAGGGTGCAGTCATAATGACAGATGATGACGATAAAATCTCTCATGACAAAGATAACATAGATACATACTGAGTTCTCAACTGATGACATCTTTAGTGACGTCACCTTATAATGCAATTAGTCGTTTGAGTGAATGAAAGTCATGAAATGTCACCATTGAAAAGATCAGTCTTTTACGACCTGGTTGAGGGCGATTTATTTATTGGGAGCGTCCCTGAGGAACTCATCTCCGGGCAGTCAGCCCTGTCCCCCCAGATCAACTCCAAGACAGGGTATAGGGGGTGTTTGGCCTCCATCCACTTGGACGACAGGGCCTGGAATATCCACGAGAATGTCTCGTTCGTACCTGAAAAGTTCAAGGAAAACATAATCAAGGAGTGTCCAGGTGAGGCACGCCTTCATTATTTTTACCTGTACGGTCCTCACCTGCGAACTGTTAACAAATTGATGATTAATTTATTGTTTGGCTGAAAATCTTTAATATTTAAGCAGTATTTATGATCATCACAAATTTAACTGCGCTTCATTTATTAAAATTGTTATTTAATAAAATTTCTGCTTAATTTCTACTTAATTTCTATCAATTCGAAATTGTCCTAATAAATCAGGTTTTAAATCAAAATCAACGCAGCTCTACCTGAGGAGTGCTCGCCAAGCACCTGTTTGAATGGCGGGAAGTGCATTCAACTGTGGTTGACAACGGAATGTGACTGCGACATGACTTCGTTTGTAGGACGTCGATGCAACCAAAGTGAGAAACCAAGCTTAAAGATACTCAGGCGCAACTCAGACTTAAACATACACAAAGATACACAAACCTATACGATCAGACTCAGACATACTCAAACACAAACACCCAAACATACACAAATACGCACATATTCAAACATTCACAAACATATACAAACATTCTCAAATATACTCAAACGAACTCAAACAAACTTGAATGATTCCAGAGAACTTCGTAGAGACTGCAATTAGACAATGATTTTAAGGAATCAATTAAATTCACAACATCAGTAACTTACGATTTTAGTCACAATTTGAATGGAATTACATATCAATATTTATATTCGCAAGTATTTATTTATTTGCTTCAAACGAGACTTTTCTAAATTTCCACTCAAAGTGTTTAGCTTGAAAAATGAGAAAAAGTTGTACAATGCAATGTTGACCAAATTGCTGTAAAAACATTATTACAATTATTCTTTTGTATAGTTACTATTTGAAAATGATATTAAAAAATATTTTAATAATAAAAATATATTATATTATTTCCACCAAAACTCTATCGCAGGCAGTCTGGGGTACTTGTTCGGTCCAGGAGGTGGTTTGATCCTACTAAGGTTTGACGAGGATGAGACCATGGACAGTGTGGAGGACCAGGTGGCATTTGGGCTCACAACAAACCAGGAGACGAGAGCTGTGTTGGTTAGGATGACCAGTGGAACTTCAAGGGATTTCATCACCATTGAGATGGTTGGTTTGATTGATTGATTGATTTGTGATTTGTTGGTTGATTGAAATGCATAAATGACTATATGCCTACCTGTTAGGCCGTTTCTGTGTTTTTTTCAGTTTAATTGTTAAATTTTAGCCACATTTTTTAAAAATGTCCAGATAAACGATATCATCACATTCGCATTTCAAAAGAATTTATTATTGATAAGGATAATGAGTCCGAACTTATTATATTATTATATGTAACTTATTATGTTATTATATTGTAATAAACGACGGTTATAACAATATGTAACTTATTATATTATTATATGTAACTTATTATATTATTATATGTAACTTATTATATTATTATATGTAATTTATTATATTATTATATG
>MPNW01000386.1:31784-83697 GCA_011800805.1 Hirudo medicinalis
ATGTAATTTATTATATTATTATATGTAATTTATTATATTATTATATGTAACTTATTATATTATTATATGTAACTTATTATATAGTAATTATAGCGACGTATGTTCTAATTGAACATTTGAACTACAAGACTAAGTATAACTTACTTTGGTGATGAATGTCTGTTTTGAATGAAAGAACGTTCCAAAGGATATATGAAGTTGTTCGTAATAAAAACATCATAACAATCTTTATTCCAAACATTTATTGTTCATAATAACCCGAAGAAAGAACCGAAAGTCCGTTCAACTGAAGTGTTAATTCCTGAGGACATTTCTAAAACCTAGTTTTTAAGATTGTCCCACTGCTCTTTCATGTTGAGGTCGTCATTCCCACTTTATATTTGACAAGTTTCTTCTTTTGGGACTCCTGGGCTTTTCCAAAAGTCCATTCCTCAGAGATTCTTGACTTTAATTTTTTTTAGATTTTAAATTCTTAAATTCTCATCGAAAGGCAAATGGGAATTCATTTTTTTGAAGCAGTAATTAAATTATTATTTGTGTTAACTTGGTCATAATAATTATAACGCATATAATTTATAATTTATTGCAATATCAGAATGCCGGATAATGTAAGCGATGATGAACAACAGCGGTTTTTCTATTATTACGATTATAATCACGCCGATAACGATGCCAAACGATGGTGGCGATGATGAAGATGATTACTACTCCTCCCAAGGACGACGGCATGTTGTACGTTGTTTACAACATGGGCAAAGTTCCTCAGCGCATCGACTCCAAATCCACCATCTACTCCTCAAACATGACCTGGAAGAACTACAAGGTCAACGATGGAAAGTACCACGTCGTGCGATTCGTCAGGACCTCCCAAAACTCCGCCCTCGAAATTGATGACAACCCCCTCCTAACCAAGCAACCACAAGGTAAGTCATTTGTTATTCCGAATGACCTTTGCACTCTCCCATGTTAATGAGTCCCCATCGCACCTGGAGCCCCTGAACTGCCGTGATGGAATTAATTCACTGATCACGTGATACAAATGTCAGGAATCTTCGCCTTTTTCAGACAGAAAAAGACCCGACTCTTCCGACTCACGAGAAGGAAATTTCGAGAAAAGCCGGGGAAAAACAAAAAAAAATGTAAAATTAAGAAAATATTTTTAAAATTTTAAAGAAAGGAAATGACGAAAAATCTTCTGCAATTTCGAAGACTTAACAGTTTCTTCTCGAAGGGCATGTCCTTTAATGAGATCAAACACCCAGACGCTCTCGTTCTAGCGCCAGTTTCCATGACAACCAGTCCTGTTATCAAGTTTATGAAATATTTGAAATTCAATAAAAGACTTCGTTTTCCACAATCGAGTTCAATGTTTGTCGTTTTTTTCGGAGATCGATTTGATCTTTGTATTAAAACATAAATAAAAGTGACAATAAAACATTAAAATGGAAACGAGATAAATGAAGTACTGGATTCATTTGGAAATTGGTCGCAAAAGCAATATGAAGTTTTATGCCTTTAAAAATATGACAGCATCCTAAGAATGTTTTTGACATTTGAGAAGATCTTGCAGAATGTCATTTCGCTTGACATTTTAAAGTGTCTTTTTTAATGCCGGCACATTTTTACGAAAAAGCACATAAAAGTGCATCAAAACACAAAAATAAACATTTGGTTAGAGTCACTAATACTGCATCCCTGTTCGATTACGACTTGAGCAGGTGATAACGCAATACAATGCAGGTGACACCAAATTATATTACACCGTGAAACAATAATAACAAGGTTATTATTTTTATATAATTAATATTAATATGTGATAAAATTGTTGTTACTATTACAGAACTATTGCTATCATGAACATAATTTTGTCATAAAGTTAATAATAATAATCTAATTATAATATAATAACATTTTAATAATATAATGATTGTATAATAATATAATATTAATAAGAATATTTTGATTTTGATTAAGAAAATCATAATAAGTACACTTTTATGATGACCGAAAATGACCAACAATGAAAGTGAATAACAAGAAGAGAGTGCGACATTGTTCCACCAAATCCACTAAATTACATTCAATTAATTAGATTAATTAGATCAATTAGCATTAAAAACGACAAACAACAACCGTCGATCCGAGGAAATTAGAGTTTATATTTTATTCGCATTCCTCCTTGAATCTCCGACCGGCGGACGTTCGCACTTCTCGACGTTGACGCGTTCATTGAGTACACAGGGCACGCATCTCCAGTGACACAATGATCTAACCTCTACAAGGACTCACGTCTTGAAATCCTCTCGGTGCTCCATCGTTGACAGTTTTGAGAGGAAGAGTCGGAATTTCTCGAATGATGACGATGATGATGAAGATGATGATGATGGTGATGATAATGATGATGATGATGGTGGTAGACGTTATGGTCAATAATGGTAATAGTGATGATAATTTATAGGACTCTAACAATGACATTGATGTTATAATAATAATTAGAACAATAGTAATTAATATAACAATTATTTTATATTAAATTATTGTTATTATGTTAATAATAATCATAATATTATTATATTTACTTATTAATGTGTTATAATAATAACAATAATGTAATGTAATAATAATNTAATATAATAATAATATAATAATATAATAATAATATCATAATATAATAATAATATAATAATATAATAATAATATAATAATATAATAATAATATCATAATATAATAATAATATCATAATAATTATGTCATAATAACGATAGTAATAGCAGTAATTATTGTCATATTTATTTCGTCAGAGCAGGAGTCAATTTCTTTTTGTAATTGTCAGACGTCATTCAAACTTATGAGGCTGCATGATGACGATGACTACGGTGGTGGTGGTGGTGATGATGATGACGACGACGATGATTATGATGACGATGCTGGTGATGCTGCTGCTGATGCTAGTGATGATGATGATGATGATGATGACGCCTATCGTGATGATGACAACGAAGGTGATGAAGAAGAAGCTGGTAATGATGATGATGATGATGATGATGATGATGATAATGATGATGAATAAGGAGAAAATTGTCGTTTTTATTTCCTCCATTCGTCTGGTCACGTTCCAAGCGGAAGTGACGCGAGAATGATTGGCATTTAGGAGTGGAGGAGGAGCAGTCATAATAACAACTATAATAATAATAACAATAATAATAATAATAATAACAACAGTAATAATACCAATAGTACCAATAATAATAATAATAATAATAATAATAATAATAATAATAATAACGATAACAATAACAATAAAAATAATATTCAGGCAATTATATTATATAAAAATATTTATAGCTGCGAATATTGCAATAAATATTGTCAGATATTTTATGCGTTTATTGTTATAAATCTTTAATTGCAACTGTAATGCTCTAATCATCATCACCATCATCATCATCATCATCACCATCATAGTCGTCGTCGTCATCATCATCCTATACCTCATCGTCCACATTGTTCTCATCGTCATCGTCATCATGATCATCATCATCATCATGATCGTAATTCATCCAAGCGTTATTGAGAGAAGCGATCCTCTCCAGTTTATTGACACACCACCTGGAAATAACCGGCATCCCGCATCACGTGACCAATTAGAATTGGAGTCCACCACGTGCTCCCTCGTGAATGATGATTGAAGACTGCCAGGCAGCCATGCATGACCTTCGCCAGTAGAGGCTCTGCTCAGTCAAGCGTGAAGACATCTGTCGCTCGACTTAACCATCCTACCTCATGTAGTAAAACATGCTGAAGCTGGTGATGATGATGATGATGGTGACGATGATGATAGCTCTAATTAGATCTCTTAATGATGAAGGAACTTCTCAGTAATCACCATCGTCATCATCATCATCATCATCATCATCATCATCATCATCATCACCATCATCATCAACAACAACGACGACGACGACACCGATGACCCCAGAGGTCGTAAGTTCAACTGAGTGGGTTCAAGAGGAAATAAGATCTAACCCGACACCAACATTGGTCACCAGAAGCAGACGAATCTATGTTTCCGAGATGTGCAGAGGCAGACATGACAAGTAAGAGCCCGATAAAGTAGTTGCTAATATACAAATATATTAATAAACAGTGTTCAGTTTGTAAATTGATTCGTGATTATTTAACAACAATAATTGATTTAATAATTAATTAACAACAATAATTGGTAATCAATTAATTGCCAGACTCTACTTTCTCAGTAGAGGACCACCTCTGAGTTGAGTTTTCATCGCGTGAAGTTCGTCTGCTGTTAGTCCAAATCACCCTAGTTATGCACTGGACTTTAATCGAATAAACGAATGAATTTGTCCGCTGTTACTTTCCGTTCCGTGCATATTTGTAAACCCCGGTTAGCGGAGAGGTCTCCAAAATGTCCACAAGTGGGCGTCGATGGGTCTTATTAATGGAATGGTGATTGATTAGTTGTGCACTTTATTTGGCAAACCCTTATCGCTCGTTGTGCGTCGTTGTTATCGTCGTCGTACAAGCAATTGGAATTATGATTACTATGGAAATTCTTCTTCTTTTTTTTTTTGATTCTTCCATCACAATCGATCATTCAGCGTTCAAAACTATGTTTCCTTTAAATTCAGACTCCGCAACAATCACAAGTACAAGATGTGCCGGAAACATCAGGAGGATGACGACGAAGACGACGACATAATTTCCTCCGGTGTGGCGTCACCGTCAGATGACGAAGACATGCTCGTCCGCGTGGATGCGAGACCAACTTATGAAACAGTCGATCTTTTCCAGCCGACCGCGCAACCTCCGACGCTTTCACGCTTCGGTTCACCGCTAATGACCTCAGCTAAGTCAAAGAAGGTCAGACTCCACACCATCCACCAATGGCGAGACCTGGCGGAAGATTATATTAAGAATTTGAATTTCACCGTCCCCAACATTCGTCCGCCCGTTCAATCCAACGCAAGTGTCCAGTCTCAGAGGAACTACTTTTCGAGCAGCCTCATGCGCAAGATGACTCTGAACTCTGGGCTCCTGGTTGGTTCAATGGTGGTTCTGACGGCCCTTCTCCTTTTCCTTCTGACACTTCTCTTGGCTCTGAAGCAGAGGCAGAGTTCATCCACCAAGTGGAAAACCTTGAACGACAGTCTCAAGACTTCTGCCACTCAGGACTCGGAAAAGTTCCACCAGCATGTGCAATTCGAGGATCAGCTGGGAGAGAAGCAACTGCCCGATAACCTTGGACACCAGACGCTCAACGGTTCGTTCCACGGACACCAGGTTGTTAAAAAGGTCAACTCGAAGGAGTGGTACGTTTGAGGAAGGCTCTGATTATTTTCTTGTAACTAAGAATGTCGAGCGAGAAACTTCGAAAAACTTGATCCCTGTGTGTGCTGTAATCCTCGCAAACCACCGATTGCGACTGATGCTCAGAATAATGGTACTGACGACTCAGTAATTGAAATTCAAAGCAAGTAATTCCTTTGAATGATGTAAATAAACGTTAACTTTTATGAGATTCGAGAGCCAATTAAAAGACTTGCATCTATTTTTACAGCTTATTCTGTTATTCAGCAGAATTCATGTACTTTTACAATCATTTAGAATGTTTGCATTTATTTCTTGAAGCCATTCATCAACTTGGGCGTGGTTTTCCGATTACGAATTCATCCTCGTTGTTGACTGAAAATGTGAACGTTCCAATTTAAAATAGAAGATCGTTGTCGTTTTCCGAGCAAGAGTTTCGTTCAAAAGTGCTAATTTCCTAAAAGCTAAAAGTCATTGAAAGTTTAGATCCCATTCATTCTCAACAATTATGAACCATTCCTTAACTTTTAAACAAAGAATACCAAAGAGCAAGAAATCACAAGTAGCATCCAACACAAATACCTCCCTCACCAGCTTTGACAAGTAGCCTAAATCCTACCTAGAATTCTTAACCTTGTTTGGCTTGAAGCGTACCGATTACAAGAATATAAGCAGTGCTCCAAAGGTCAAGTCAAAAGTTCAATGGCCTCAAAACGAAACCAAGATTGAATCCTCCAAAACGTTTGCAATGTAGTCGACATGCTGACATCAAGTTCTAAGTACCAAATGCTATTCTTCTTGTTTATCACGTTTAACACAACATCGACATTGCTCGGATGGCATGCACAAGTTGGAGCACATTTCATTAAGCTACCAATTGAACTGCTATTAAGTGGATTACAATCCTTCACAAGGAAACTTATGTACACTGAATCAAAATAGTTTCATATAAAAATCAGTAAATAGTTATCATTCGAAAGTCCTAAGTTATTATCATTATTGATGCTAAACAGTCCACGTAACAAGACACCTCTTGGAAACAGGATCGGCCACTCTACTTGTTGAGAGGTGACAGTGTTTTGAAGAACTTTGTCAGTGTTTTGCTTCTAACAGTGGTCGCTTCCGAGGTTCGGGAAGGTTTCAACTCCACTCCCCCGTTCTCGTCCGGAAGATCGGTTATCATCACATCATCATCTTCATCGTCGACCAGAGGTGCATCCTTCAAATCAGAGTCCATCTTGGCCCTGTTCTCTCCGTTGCATTTAAAGAGTTGAACGAAGCAGGAAGCAGCTTTCTTGTTGCTGTTGACGACAGGAACGGGTCCCTCGACGATGAGGCAGTCCTGCGAAGATTCCTCTTGCTCCGGCACCGGTTCATTTCTCATCCTCTTGCTCTCAGACACGATGTCACCACTCGATGACCTTTTCCTCTGATTCAACCTCGAAATGAAAGAGCTGCTCAGGTTTGCATTTTCACCTGGCGAAGGTGCTGGTCCTGAAAGGAAAGTTGTACAAACTCGTCTCTTGGCACTCCTCTCACTCGAAACTGCGTCTGCCACAGGAGTCATGAACTTTTTTATGGAACTGGAAGCGCTCGGATTCTTCTTTGTCCCGGAACAAGAGGGAGTCAGGGACGAAGCTGAAATTTTTGGAGTTTTCATCTCCTTCAATGTCTTGTCATGCTTTGGGGTTTCGCACATTGGAGTACTGATCTGGGGCAGTTTTTTGGCAGATGGCATGCTGGACCACATCCACTCAGAGGGGACCGGAGCAGCTGTGAGGCCGTACTTTTCCAAAACATCTCCTGAGACGTACCAGAGTCGGTGCGAATGATGGGCGGACTCCCTCTTGTAAGAAGCAATCTCTCGGATCCTCACCTCCAGCTGCCTCTTTGAAATGGTGGACTTTTCGGAATCCTCAGACTCTGCCTCAGAGTTGTTTTTTGTCCAAAACAACTTGAACTCTCTGCACATCTTGTCTATTCCAGATCCACATCCATGCACGAGCCTTATCAAATCCGGCATGGCTGAAGACGAGAATTATTCATAAATCAAAGTTAAACACGACATTTGGACAAATCACAAATAAAAATATCATGATTGTAAACAAGTACTAAAATTACAAGATAATTTTTATTATAACTCGAAGTCACCTTCTTCCGGTACACCTTGAACTCTGAATCTTTTGTCGTTGGTCTTGTTCTCGCTTATCATCTCGGCCGATTCTTTCAAAATTTCTTCCTCCGTTATTGGAAAAGTGACATCTATTGGCTGAGCCTGAAATCGAAGTGATTTGTTATTTTTGACATCTAAGTGACTTGTTTAGTAGAACTAAGAATGCTCTTTTTGAAACTGAGAATTGTAATCTTAAAATAACTGCCAACACAAAATAAAATTGATTAGCAAAATAATTTGCAACAGTCAAGGCAAGAGTTTCCAAGACATGGATAAATTTATAACAAAAACCTGATAATAAAAGAAATTTAATGTTTAATATTCAATTACTCACCATGAACTTCTTCAAGAAATCCAATTGGTCCTCACTGAGTTTTGGCTTGTCCTGCCACTTGATGACCCCGATGCTGATTGGTCGAAGACGCTCGACGTTTTCCTTCATCTCCACCTCCCAGTTCCGGGCTCTGATCTGCTGCTTCTGCTTGAGGGTCTCCGGTGACAACTGGTTTTATGAAGAAAGAGTTAAATAGTTTGCAATAATAATGATAATTAACAATAATAATAATAATAATAAGTAGTAATAAATATAAATAATAATGACCTCTCGAAGCAATTAAAATAAGTCAGAGGATATTTTTTACTAACATCTTCTTCATCATCATCATCGCACCCTTCACCTTCAGAAAGGTAACCGTGGGGCACGAAGAATTTGTCTTCATTGTCATCATTACCAGCATCTTCTTCTCCTCCGTCTTCTTCGCCCTGATGATGATGATAAGCAAATAGCATTAGTTTGTATATCAGATGCAGAAATGAGATCCTGTCGATAAGTGAAAAATCGCTCAAGCGCAGTTAATTTGCAAGCAAACGAGAGCAGGAAACGACCTCCGAATGCGAAATGCTTTCTCCCGGTTCCTCTTCTTCCCACTCCTCGTCAGAATCAACCTCGTAGTCGAAAGCAGCTGAATCTTTGGCAAGGGGTTGCTTCGGAGTTACGACCCTGCTGACTTTACTCCAGGTGCCGTAATAGGCGGGCCTGTAGTTGTCGTGAAACTGGAGCAGCTTCATCTTCCTCTTGATCGGCGGAGCAGAACCGACGGAGAGAATCGACTCGACCGGAACGATCTCCACCTCCTCATCTCTGTCAGAAGATGTTCATGAAACGATCGACACAAAGGTTATTATAATCTCTTTTCTACAATAACTAAAGTCGTTCACGATCGACCGCACATTTTGCAAGTAAAAACTCACTGAGGCCATGTTTTTGAGGATTTTCCAGGCTTGCGGAGGCCGCTTCTCAATTCATGGAGGTAATCAATCGAACACACCTGTGCAATCAAACGTGCAATGCATGTGTCAATCAACGATGACCAATCATAACGAAGGATGACATTATATCTTGTCTTGACAACATTTTATCACCTGTTTTGACATGATTTTGTCGAGCTTGGCTCGACACGTCTCCACATTTTCCCTGTCGAATCGAACGAGGGGTGCCAGTCGCATCTCTGGCTTGACCTCGAAAGGCATGAAAGGTCCAACTTCATTGGATGGTGTCTGAATCCAGGTCAAGTGAGGGTTGATTTTTATTATCCAGAAGGATTCTCAGAGTTAGATTTGTAATATTTATAATAACAACCACCATTGAACTCAACAAAATTTGGACTCACTGCATTCTGCTGGGTCTGTGTTGCCTCTTTGGTCGCCTTTATAAAGAAATTCTTCATCAACTCTTTCTCTTTTTGAGACTGAAAATGAATCAAATTATGATGTCATTTCAATTGTAATTATTTACCTCTTATTTATTATAAATGCAAATCTAAGGTCAGAAAGGATGAAAACCGGCCTATCACGTGGTATTCCTAAAAATCATGTCTACCAATGAAAACAAAGGATTTAAAATATGACCTTCTTTTCCATCCTTTCTTCCTCCTTACGTTTATCTTCTTCCTTCTTCTTCCTTTCTTCCTGTTTAGCTCTTCAAATAAAAGATAGCATTGGATAAATAATGATCAACTGAACAAGAAATTTGTTGAAATATAAGACATTAATGATGAGGGCTAAAATGTAGCCATGGATTGGAACTCCACATAATATAATTTAAATCAATCGAAAAGAATATTCAAAGTAATTAATAATAATTAACGTAATAAAAATATGCCGACTCCTCCTTCTTCTTTTTCTCCTCCTCGACTTGTTCGTGTCGAATCCTCCTTTCTTCGTCCTTCTGTTTTCGTTTTTCTTCCTTCTCTCGTTCCTTCTCGAGTCTTTCCGACTCCTTCTTGAGTTTCAAATCGTTCTTTTCCTTCTCCTTTTTCATCTTCAATGTCATTAGCATATCACAATTACCCAGTCATTAGCTTATCAAAATAGATCATTAACATATGCAAAGTCACTACTCATCAAATCAAATGCAAGCAGATGCCAAATTCAAATAAGCGTCATGCATAAATTATTATCAGCTGCACATTCAACAGCATTATCGGTCATCAACTCGTAACTTTTATCAGGTAACTAGCTTTTTTAAATCGGCTTCACCAGTCGTAGATCCAAACTCATTTTCTGTCCGCTATAATTAAATTTATTTGTGCATTATTAACTGGAAAATGCAGCGACAAGCCCCGAAAAAGAACCGGACGATTAGGACGTCAAAGGGACTCGAACCCGTGCTGCCGTCACGAGAGGCAAAGTCTTAAACATTAGACCACGAGGGAGCACAATGATCCTTGAATTCAGCAGCTCTCGAGCTTAAAGCGATTTAGGAAAAGGTGAAAGTTGGAAAACTTGAAAGTAGCAGTTGACCTAGGAATGGCATAGAGAATAACTTGCGTAAATTTCAAGTCGCTACCATTCACCATTTGGGAATTCTTGGGACAGACAAACATACACATGTGTTTTCTGCTTTATATTATAGATTGCAATATGTAAGTTAACTAATGCTTACCATGCATAACCTGACAAATTATTTACTTAATTAACTCAATTTTCCTTTTAATAAATATAACGTGATTCATAATAAAAACACTTTGATGCCAAGGCATAGTTTAAATGAGTAAATAATTGATTGATTAAAATGCCAAACCTTCTCCTCCAGCTTCTGTTTATCTTTTTCTTCTTTCAATCTCAACTTTTCAGCCTTTTCAGCTTCCTGCATCAAAAATTTAAATAATAAATGTAGCTAATCAGAAAGCAAAATAACTTCAAATGATTTTTCACCTTTTGTTGTTTCTTTGCAACTGAAGATATTCTTGGACTCTTTATAACAGAACTACTTTTACCGTTTGACTCCTTATCATTTTCAGTGTCATGTGAATTAGAAGACTTTTGAGGAGTTTTGTCAATTTCATTTGCAGTTGAAAGATCAGACATTTTAGATACTATCTGTTAAATCACAACGGTATTCAGTTGATTTTGACTCAAAATTTTTGAAAAAAAAATGGCTTTAAAGTTAAACTTCCACGAGCTTAATACAGATAAAAACGTGATTCAGTATCGAAATCTTACGTATAATTTTACAAATCACAAATCTCGAAATATTCAATTATGGACTTCTTCAAATAAACCTTGTCCGATCTCGCACTAAATATCGCGAATGATGTTAAATATTAAACAATTTTGTTCTAATTGGCACCTTAAAGTCAAAATTTCAAAAAACGATGAAGACAAACAAGCGTTGAATAATCGTCGAGAGCGAAAATAAACAGCAACAAAACCAAGATATGTTTACATCTTAAGTTTGGCGCCATGAAGCAATGGTTGGATAAAATTATTTAAGAAAGAATTCGGCGCTACAAAAATAGCAGGTAGTCTCGGTTACCATGGCTGCAACAACAAAGTTTTGAACTGTGAAATGAACGCTTTAATGATTGCAGTAATAGTTATAACTTTGTACGATAGCTAAATATGGGTACATTAACTGCGAAGAAATACAAGGCCATAGATTATGATGAAATGAAGAGAAAACTTGTTTTTGAGCAACAAAAGAGCGAGGAAGGTTTGTCACGCGTGGAAGGATGGAAGGACTTATTGAAAAACAAGAAAGAACAAAATCTGATGATTCAACACCAGAAAATCTATCGCGACGAACATCTTTATCTCGGTGTTCTGCGGAGAAGTTTGGAGAATGAAATTGCTGCCATCATTCATCAGGGTGGAAATGACTGTGGAAATGTTTTTACCGACATCAACAATTTTCAGTCAAATCTCGAACATGGTCTGTCAACCTTCAGAGACCTCATCATGACCGATGTTTTAGCTTTCAGGTTCGTAGTATGTCTTTAATTTATATCGTCGTGAGACAAATAACCTTCCATAACTCACTGATTTAATTGTTATTAATTAATTAAGGAAAATAATAAGTGGGATTTCAATCAAAGACATGGCTAACAAAGACTGCTTATTTGATTCAATTATCCAACCACACATCTGCAAAATCAACAAAACTCTTGAAGATATTGTGGTGGAAAGAATTTGCTTGGAAGCTGAGTTGAACATGAGTTAGTCATGTGACTTTATCAGTGAAATTAAACAAATTGGTTAACATCTCCAATATGGCACATGTAATAATGAAATAATAATAATATTAACAACCACAAATAGAGAAAAAATTATGAATTGAGGGATCCCAATGGAGTAAAACATGGAGAATGAATGTGCTTGTGATTTAGGCATTTTTTAGACTCCATGCTGAACTTCAAGGAACATATCCTGACTAGGATAAAGAAAGCCAATGCTAAGCTTGGAGTTGTTGCAAGATGCATCTTAGTGGATGCTTTTATTTGGCTGTATAAGACTTTGATTATGTCACAGATATGGAACCCATTTAGGCAGTGCCTAGTTGACAAGATAAAGTCAGTCCAGAAAAAGGCAACAAGGTTTGATCAGCACATGCAGTTACCTGCTTTACAAAGAAATGTTAAAGTTCACAGGAGGAGAATGGACTTGATCAAGTTGTTCAACATGATACTTGAATTTGTGCCTGGTGCTGTAATAAAGTTCTGACATTCTGACCAGCGAAAGGACAAGAAGACATGACCTGAAATTGTCAATTGCATTGGTCCAAAGGAATCATAGAATTTGTTTTCAGTAATAGGGTGGTGCATAGTTGGAACTCCCTTGCAGAAGAAGAGATGAAGGCTCAGAACACATCTTTAAATTTCTTGCAGAAGATTTGTATGGTGACAGAACTTATGACAAGTGATTTTGTGGATATGTTGTTGTTTTGTTGCTTTGATTTTTGCTTGCTTTTCGAATTGTTCATTGTGTGATCTGGCGAAGGGTGCAGCCAGCACTGGTAACAACAGGAAATAAATGGTACATAAATAAATAATAATAATAAATAAATACTAATAACAAAAAATGTCCTCAATTCAGCTGGACTTGTGGATGGTCTACAAGATGAAGGCCTCGAAGTTGAAACTGGAATCCCAGAGGAGGCATTCGATTTCCAATGTCCCGACGTTTCAGTCAAATCCTCAGTCCTCGAGCAGTTCATATTTCTCGATGCCGACTATTTCAACAAACTTAACGAATGTCAGGAAAAACTGAGGGAGGTCTCCAAGTCAGAACTAATTTGAATGATATTGTTGATAATTAATTAAGTGAATATTCAGAATAATTTAATGTGTTTAATTGAGAATTCAATTTTTAATATTAAATTAATTCTTGCTTAATGCGCTTCTTGCACCTTCAATGCATCTCAGGGATTGCAGAGCTGGATGGAGTGTGAAAGATCACGACATGTTCGTCATGGTCGGAGACGCTTACAACAGAAACAGAACTCAAAACAGCCACCTCTTGTTTGTCGACAACCTCAAGAAACTTCTTCCACACAAATCCAGACGAGAGATCGTAAGTCGGGAGAAGTCAGAGTTTAAGTTTTGATTCGTAACGTCCACATCTTCCGAAGATCAGGTGACGCACGAGGCCTGGTACGAAGAATGCCTGTCCCTCGTTCGACGCCGAGAGAAGGTGGCAAATCAGTGGCTGAAAGACAGAGCCGAGCTGCTGAATCGAGCTGAAAATTTCTTCGAAGATTTATGCAGCACAAGAATTCAGAAGAAGAACAAAAGAGAAGAATTCGAAGCTCAGAGGAAGAAAGCAGAAGAAATTCATGCAAAGGTGGGTTTCTCTGTACATTCAGAAATATTGGAAAATGAGGTCAGTATTGAAATATTCCTCAGTAAATGTGAAACGAGTGATGAAAAGATGACAATCACTTGACTTCATATTGTTTGTCGAACAGTAACTTTAGTTATTACATTGTGCTAAATTAAGTAGCTTGCACAAGTTTTAACCGGATAATTAAATACGTTCAAATAAATATATTTAATATGAATGCTTGTTTCCAGATAGAGGAGTGGCGAAAGCAAAAAGCAGAGTTGTTGGAACTGCAGATGCAGGCAACAAATGAGAAGTTGAAAAAAGTTGAGGAGGAGAAAGATGGCAGGAGGAGATTAAATTCTGCAGAAAATAAAATCAAGGTCTTACAAGCAGAATTGCTCTATGATGTTGCATCTAAATGCATTTATTTAGAAGATTGATTGGCCTTTTTTTTTTGATTTCACAACTTTGTTTTTTTAGTTAATGTTAGTAGGGCTTAATAGACTCAGTCAATTAATGCTTAATAATGCATAGCTTAACATTAATGCAGCACAGTTTAAGGGAGACCAATGTCTGATTGACATTAACCACTCCATGCAAAACAATTTTCAGATAAAGCATTATCACGAAACTCTGGAGAGAAGCAAGTTGATGAAAGAAAATGAAATGATGGAAAGTTTGAAAGTTTTGGAGCAACGACTCGAACAACAGGCAGTTCGTGATAAAGAAAGGTGATTCTAACATTAACAAGTGAAATTGAAAATTAGCAAATTTTTCAGAATATTTTAAAAATAAAAATGGTGTTCTGGCATACTGTTTAAGTTATAAGTTCAAATTGTTCACAAAGCAAATAAATTAAATCTTGTGATCTTTAAAGTCGTTAAAAAATAACTTAATTGTACATAACTTTATATATTATTATATTCTATATAACTTTACATTTCTGTAATGCAATTTTTTTGTAAAGTGTGGTTATTTCCCTAGAATTTCTGATTTAAAAACCTCTAGTTTGTGGAACTAAAATATCTAATGAAGTGGTCCTCGTCCAAATCAGAGTTGAATTCAGAAGGATGAAGCACTTGGAAAATTCAAAGAAGAAGACTGATGACATGGAAAGAAAGAAGATGCAAATTAAGGAAAAAGAAGAAATATTGGAGGCCATCAGAATGAAGGTCAGCCTTTTAAAATCTGATAAGTCCCAAACTTAAGTTAAAACGAGTTAATTTTTGTTTTTTACATTTTAGTAATTTGTAAAAGTTCTGTTACTTTAATGGCCTCAATTAATACTGATTCACGGGAGTAAGGATTTATAAATTTTAGGTTCGGCCTCACGTCGAGAGAGACTGATGAGGCTGTGGGAAGAAACCAAGGCATGGAAAGAAAAGCAAAAAAAGTCTTCGAGCGACGTTCAAAACATCTTCTCGCTTAAAACTTTCACTGCCGAACAGGTTTTCAAATAATTTCATAGTTTGTATTTCTTACATACTAATAACAACACAATCTGAAGATTTCTTTATGACCTGAAGTAACAAAACATCAACTCCATTTTACTTTACTATTTCTTATAAATCTTGCGTGACTCAATTTGGTTTCCAGGTAATGTCTGACCCACGTTTCAGACTGGAACAAAGACTCAGAGAAGCTGGCTTGATTGATAACTCCTATGCCAAGAAAATAATGTCCAAAATCCAACCTAATAGGCCACCTAGGAAGGATATGTTGTCAACGTTGACATTCGCTAAAGATTGAAATGCACAAAAACCTGTTGTTTCCTTTAAACATAAGTATCGAAAACTCTTGTAAACCTTCAATTCAATTTATTTGTAAAATCAGACCATTGACGTTTCCATTTAGTTCAGCAAAATAAATATAGCACAAGAGCATTTACTGCAAAATTTTGGCCAGATAGTGAGACCACAAGAAGTCGAATACCAAATATTCACTTAGCAGCCATTGTTTTCGATTCGTGGGCTAATTTGGTTTCCTAGTTACTTATTAACTTAGATTTTTTTTGCTAAATTAATTTAGAAAAGGAAAAAAGCTTTAGGTACTATACAATATTTGCATAATTTATGGGGATATATCAGGTCAATGATAGGTGGATTGAATATTAACACACACTTTACATAGACACTTTACGACTTTTGATTTTGTTGATTTTCTTAAATAAGTCCTACGAAGGTTAACTGTTCATGTTTGCAGCTTTTGTCTCCTCCTCACAAAATCGACGAACATGGATTTACTGATGGGTTCTCTTTTGGAAGCAATTTCTAAACGACTGCATTTTTCCGTGCATGACTGAGAATTCGGTCTTTGGCTGAAAGTAATTAAGGTAATAAACTCAACTTTGATGGCGGATAATTTATAACTTTAATTAAATAAAAAGATTATTGGGTGACTATAAAAATCTATAGGAATTAGCCTCATCAATCATTAGATAAAGTTGGAGATAGATGCTGAGAACTTGAAATCACCTCGGTGGCATGACGAGTATAGAGGAGATGAAAGAAGTAACTGAAGGATTCACTTCGGCAAACAATGACTTCGGAAAGTCATAAGAAATGGTCACAATTCTCTTTTGAATGATGGCATCGTCTTCGTCATAGAAAGGCGTTGTTCCACTCAACATGGCGTAAAACAATATGGCGGCATTCCTGCAAAAAGAACATTTTAAGAGTGCTTATACAAGTCACGCTATTTGTGAGGGCTAAGATTACGTTGAGGTGGTCGTGCTTCACGGCCAAGTAACTTTTTATCTTTTGGAGGCAGTTTTTGAATTTTTTTTTTTCATCTTTCATCAAAATATTTTTAAAATGCTCAACGACTTTCTCTTTTGGAAATCCGTCAGTGATTTACGAATCGCAACTTTTAAGTAATTCCTTTAGTTTTAATTGTTCTATATTTACTTGACTGACTGTAAAAGCAATTCATTATTTGTCAATGTTCCTTCATTATGCGTATAAAAAAAATCATTAATTGTGATTCATACTGTTCAACTAGCAATAAATTCAGCTATTTAATAGATTTTCTCTCGAATATATTTTTTTCCAACTTCGCTTTAAATTGAATAATTACTAAAAAAAAAAATCACTATGAAAACATGAAATAAATAATAGGAAAATTCATTTAAATAACGTAACAAATATTGAGATATCCGAATATCGAAAATGTCACACTATTTGTGAGCTTTCCTGAAAGCTAACGTCTAAAAACCTGACGCTAATTACGAATTGCACGAACTGAAGAGGATGTCAAATTATGCCAAGTAATTATCCATAATTATATGGATACCATATGATTATGCCACCAAAATAGACATTTTTGCTCATCGGCAATAATTTTACGTTTGTAATATTTTGTGGCAAACGATAAAAGATAAAACCTGACCCAAGTTTAGACAGCATTTAAAATTATTTGTTGTTCTATTAACAAATCTATTAACAAATATGCAAATATTTTTATAGTTTAGCTTTTGTACATTTGATTAAAAATAACAAAAAATGTGAAATATAGGCTTTACAAAATTTAGCAGACATAGCAGAATAAGCTCACCAAACATCGGAGTTAAGGGTCACTGGTGCCCCGTGCAGGACCTCAGGTGGGGTGAACTCAGAATCACCATCGAAGGGGTGAATGTAAGGTTCGTTGGTGTCAAATTTTCGAGCCTCACTGAAGTCCACCAGTTTCAGGACTTGATTTGTCGAAAGGGTTTGATCGACATTTAAGTTTTCTGGCTTTAAAGGTCATGAACTCGGATTAAAATTTAATAATAATAATTGATAATATTGATGATGATAATAATAATATTATTATTAATAATAATAATGATGATAATAACAATAATATTAATAATAACTTTGTTGACTTTGGTATCAGGGACCTTTAACTATATTGAACTATATTGACAAGTTATCATCACAACTGCAACTACTGTTAGTAATAAAAATTTCGTATTGATAAACAAATGATGAATGAATCTCTGTTTGGATATAAAATAATATGCGTAATTAACAGTATTCTGTTAATAATGATAATGATTCCAAGTCTGATTATGCAGGCTTTTTCACAAACAATTATTATTCACAAACAGAACTTCAAGACCGCTCTCCTTAAATGATCTCACGCGCAATAAATCTGTTTGTTGATATTTTTCGGGAAGCATATCTTAAACATCTCCTTTAAATCAAAGGAACAACAAGTTCTTATGGAAACAAATAAATAAATAATTAAAATTAACATAAAATTAATGAATTAATTAAGTAACTAAGACTTACTTTTATTCCAAGATGGAGAATGTTGCGTTCGTTGATGTAGCTGAGAGCAGAAAAGAGCTGTTGCATGAGCTTGATGACCTCTGATTCGTCAAATGAGTACAAGTGGATTATGTACTCGAATAACCTGCTTCTGAAGGCGATGCTGAAAATTGTCCACGTTTATGTTAAAATTTATCAACTGTTTTTTTGGAAAAAAAAACGCTGTTTTAATGTTGAAACCGTCAGATTTTATAAATTAGAAATTGTTAGGCAAATAATTTTAATACAATAAATTATGTTTACTGAACCTCGGATTTTAATTAAACCTTCATAATTATACTCTTTCAATTAACTTTAACAGCAATAATCAAATAAATATTTTCATTTTTAACTCTTTAAATTTGGAGCGAGGTTCAAAGGAGATTTAAAGGCATAAATGAAGAGGGTTCTGTCAGACACTGGTGAATCCAAGTAAACAAATTGATCATCACAAGCAAGCAAAGACTGTTGCATACGAATACAAATGTTGTCGCATACATACAATGGGAACAAGATGATGTAGGAGTGAGAAGTTTCGAACAGTTTCTGAGCCTGAAAGATGTTCGGATGACTGAAGATGTGTGAGAAATTGGCCTCCCTGGCCACTGAATCCTTTGTTTTCAAAGTCTTCAGATAGCACTTGGCCAAATACTTTGTCTTGCTTGACCTTTCTAAACATTCTTGGAAAACTACTGAGAATTTCCCGCTGAAAATGTTAGAAATACAAAAATAGATTTGAAATGAGAATGTAATTGTTGTTCAACTTGTTTTGTTCAAGTCAACGAACCAGTTATGATCAACGAACCAGTTATGATCAAACGAAGAAATGGTTAATAATTTTAATTATAATAAAATTGAGATTATTTCTCAGTTGGGGTTTTAGAATTTCAAAATTAAAAAAACGGAAATAAATTTTAATAAAACTATATTTTAACAAAACTAAATTGCAAATGACGCAATTAGATTTCAATTAATATAAATGAAATAAATGCAAAGAAATAAATTTCACTTTTCCGTGACTTTCTTAAGTTCATATTTTTTCTCGAAGCCACCATCATCTGACCACGTCAGAAGTCCTGAAGATGTTTTCATTAAACTATTTTTCACAAAAAATCGAATAAATAAAATAAATAAAATTACTCAAATAAATAAAGTAAAATTCCACTTAAAAATTATTAACATTCAAATGGAATTAAGTGAACTTTAAACACAATGAAATACATTCGTCATCAATGTAGTTATTAATTACTTGCAATATTACTTCAATAGACACCTCAGCTTTGTTAAGTTTTCCATTAAGTTGGAATAATAAATATATTTGTAATTCATATAATAACTATATTCTCAATTATTCATATAATAATTACATTGTTAATTATTCATATAACAATATATTCTTTATTATTCATATATCAAATTTTAATATTTAAATAATATTTTCATAAAAAGTTTTCATTTTCATTTTTACCAATTAAATTATTTTGGAAATCCTCAAAGTTCACAAGGTCGTCGTTGCTCGAAGCTGTTTTTCTTTTCGGTTTTGGAAGAATTTCTTGGATGAATAAATCATAATTGGAATAAATTCCCTTTGAATTTCTTTATATTAAAATTATTTTTCAAAAATGTGTTTTAAAAAAGTGTTATAAATAGTGTTATTATTAACCATTTACTAGACGCTTGAAAGTTTGCAATTGGAAGTAAGTTGAAATGAATTTATTGCTGAACGATTCAAACGATAATTTTTATTTTCCCATAAAATCACAAACTAACGAAATTGCCAACATTTTCAATTTATAACATTAAAAAGTTCAAAATTTGATTTTTCTTCGAAAGAAAACATTTCTTAAGAATTGTGTTTGATCACCATTTATTGTATTTAAACAAAAATCCATTTGAAATACCTGGAAGTATTTTCAACTGACAGGTGCTGATGATGATGTTGTTGTCATTATTGGAGGATGCTTTACATTTGTATGAGCCGGATTGGTCCATATGGACTTGGACCAGCTTAAATAATAATATTCACTATTGGATGTGATATTACTTTTATTATTTAATAAATATGAAAATAATATTTTTAATCGTAATAAATTTAAATCACTTAATTGTAGTATTAACTAATTTAAATTGCCCTCAAAAAAAAAATAAATTTCGAAATAAATAAATGTAAAATAATTTTAAACATGAATATTTTATAATAAAATAGTTTTAAAATGTTTGGCGTGGTTATTTCCTAAGGAACACTTCCTTGCAATTAACGAAAATTCCATAAAAATGTCTAATTAATCCTTTGAAGCATTTATTCAACAACATCAACAATAACAACAACAATAACAACAACAATAACAACAACAATAACAACAACAACAACAACAATAACAACAACAACAACAATAACAACAACAATAACAACAACAACAACAACAACAACAATAAAAACAATAACAACAATAACAACAACAATAACAACAATAACAACAACAATGACAACAACAATGACAACAATAATGACAACAATAACAACAACAATAACAACAACAATAACAATAACAACAATAACAACAACAATGACAACAACAATGACAACAATAACAACAATAACAACAACAATGACAACAATAACGACAACAATAAGAACAACAACAATGACTTAACCACAATAAAAATAATAAAGATAGTCGTGAAGACAAAAATAACTACTTCAAAGTAAAGTGAATATCATATTTGTTGCAATAAGCTCATCATCAACAAGGACTTGATTTTAACATTCGAATATTTAAAAACTTTTTTAATGAATTATTAAATCTGAGAGAAATCATGAAAAACCTTGAGACTGAGAACTCCATCGTTGTCCTCCATGATCACGTTCTGCCCCTCTGACAGAAGCTCCCCTTCAGGACCAACCCAAGAGACGGACGCGGAAGTATTTGACAACTGACAACTTAAAACCACAGTCGAACCTTCGGTGCTGGTCATGTTTTCCAATTCTCTGACGAATCGTATCTCTTGCTCCAGCTGATGTGCATAAATTTGCAAGAATTATGATAACCTATTAGGGATTAAAATTGACGTGAAGGTGTACAGCGGTCAGAAATAAAGATCCTGTCTGTGAAAGCTTAGAAATTGATTGATTGATTGGTTGATTGATTGATAAGTTGTTTGATTGATTGGTTGATTGATTGATTGCATTGGACTTATTTATTAGAAAAATGGCAAGAATAAGTACGAATGATTAACATTCGCCTCGGGAATAAAACAAATTAATTTCCATAAAAGAGACTTATTTTTACTTGAACAATTCAACTCACCCTCGTCTGTGAATTTTTTTCTTTTACTTTCTTCGATGTGTCCATGAATAACATCGCATTCCTAATGAAGATTATAAGTCTTGTCACTGTCAAAGTCATCATTATCATCATCATCGTCATCGTCATCGTCATCGTCGTCGTCGTCGTCGTCATCATCATCATCATCATCATCATCATCATCATCATCATCATCATCATCATCATCATCATGACCTCCTCCGTCGACNATCGTAATTATAATTATTAAATCGTAATTATAATTATTAAATCGTAATTATAATTACTATATCACATTTATAATTCTTACATCATATTTATTACACCATAAATACTGTCATTAATAACCTAATTACATGGAAATTCAAATTACACTCACGCAAATGTTTTCGTTCGACACGCTGAGGTGTTTCAAGTGCAGGTCAGAAGCGACCAGCAGACTCATGCCTTCAGCATACAAAGGAGACGTCGATGTCGAAGTCTTCCTGCGCGTCAGAGCTGCCAACAACGATCGCTTTGACTTTGACTCCACCTCCGGAGTCTTGTGGATGGAAAAGGCCTCGAAGAAGGGGAGACTGAACTTTCTGGAGTTCGAGGGGACTGTCGGCGAACCGTCCACGGGTTTGGGGTTCGAGTTGTCGAGGTGGACTTGTTTGATGAAGAGGTTTCTGAAACTGCGAGTGGATTTGCCCTTCTTCGACGACTTGGGAGGTTTTTTGGAGGTTGGAACGGAAGAGTCACCGTCGAATGTCGATGCAGACACATCTCCAGAGCTTGAGGGAATTGAATAATAATAATAACAATAATGATGATGATGATGATGATGATAATAATAATAATAATAATAATAATAATAATAATAATAATAATAGTAATGATATTAATAATAATAATGGTGATGATAATGATGATGATAATAATAATAATAATAATAACAATAATAATAATAATAATAATAATAATAATAATGATAATAATAATAGTGATAATAGTAATAATAATAGTGATAATAATAACAGTCAGTTGAATTATCAACGATGTTTGTAAATCGTTAATTAAGACTGAGACTTCCACTGACTCAATTCTGTTGATTTCTCTTTGGTAGGAAATCGGAGACTGCAGTGCTGAGGTATGAAAACATGTTCCATTTTTAAGATGAAATTTTAAATGATTTCATTTATTTACATGTTCATTTATAATTAAAGTGACTTAATTAATTTAAATCGTCGGCTAAACTTATTTTTAAATGGATTTATTTAATTAGACACTTAATTAATTTTTATTGTAATTGTGTAATAATGCAATTATGTAATATTTGTCTAATAATTTCTGTAATCACTTGTACAATAATTGCCTAATAACTGTATTATAAATGTAAAATTTGATAACTTGAAATGGTTGCATTCGTTTGATGATCTTCATAATTCAAACCTTTCAAGAAGTCAGTCTGATTGTTGAGCAGGATTTTGATCTGAGTGACCCAATTTTTCTTGATGTTTTCCGACTTGCACTGGCACACGTACTGAGCTGACGCTCCTGGACTCTTGTCCACCACTCTGAAATTCAGAGGGTTGTTTGGCATCTCCGTCAGAATCATTTTGTTGACCTGGGTTAACAGTAATTTAATGATAAATTCATCAGATGAATTTGAATGATATTTGAATTTGAATTTGATATTTGACATTTGAATCAGATGCATTTAGTAATTTAATGATAAATTCATCAGATTATTTGATGAATTGTGTTTTGGAATTATTTTTTTTTCCTCAAAATCAACTCAGTTTGTACTGTCATATTTGTTGGAAAGTGACAAGTAAATAAAGATTATTTCTGAATCAGTCGCATGGTTGCACACATCGACAAACAAACAAACATTTCTGTGCTTAAAATCTCAAATTTTCATCGCATAAAACGAATTATAACTTAATTTTAACTATTTCTGCAATTTATTTTTCATACTTTTAAAATCATCTTCTCACCCTGATGCTTCCCGAGAAGAGGTAATGCAGCCCAGTGCCCATCTTGTTCTTCCTGCGATCAACAGTTTTACTGAAGATGATGATCTGCTCAAATAGGAATGCCTTCCTCTCCCTGAAGTTGATTCTTTCCAAGGTGTTCTTTGACGTCTGCTCACAGACCTCCATCGTATCTTGGAGTAGGAGACGACCTTGAGCCGTGACCTTTCCCTTATTTGAAAGATAAAATGGGACAAAAATTATTAAATTATTATTATTAATATTATTATTATTTTATATTTATATTTTTTGTATTTATCCGGTCATTTGAGTGCCATATGTACCCCAACAGGATGTGAAGGTACTTTTTAATCGATCTACCAATTGTTACGATTTAAAATTATAATAATTTATGATAATTAAAGAGGCCAACGTCGAATCCTTGGAGTCTTCCTACGCTCATCATATCGTTGGCAGCACCTGGAATGATGCACATGACTTCTATGGCCCGCTGTAAGTTCTTTATGTCCTCCCCAGCCTTCTCGGTGTATTTCATGATGGCCTAATTAATATTCATTGAACTCATTAATATTCATTGGATCATGTAGAATAAGAATACATTAGAAAGCAACAGTCGAACGGTATCGTGTTCAAAACCTAGCTTGCAACAGCACCAGAGTCACTGAGAGTAGGTGCTACCTGGATGTTTTAGCGCCTCTGACGCTGTTCATATGACTCGATTTAAGTTAAACTGTAATTTGTAACATTTTTTGTATTTTGTAACTTTTGTAATTTTGTAATTTTGCATTACATAATTTTTTACATTTTATTATTATTTCCATTTATTTTTATTTTTAAAGAGAATTTATTCATTGAGACCTTCAGTAGCAGCTCGTACTTCATAACCCTTTGGACAGGCTTGATGAGCATGTCTGCCAGTTGGAGCTTGTGATCCAAAATCTCCCTCAGTTGCTGGAATATTTTAGAAAACCTATCAAACATGATCATTTGATCAATCAATTTATATGTGTCCTCTTAGAACTTGTTCATCTCATAATTATTTGATAAACTATAATTTATTAACGTTTTAAAATATTTTTCTCCGCAGACAACATCAACAACAATCATCAACAAGCGAACCTCAAAATAGTCCAAATTTTCGTAAGTTTTGTCCTCAGACTTTGGTTTATTTTCGCAATATTTCACATACATGTAGAATCTCTTTTCCTGAATTTATGACAACACATGTTTAGAATTTACAACCAGGATTATGTCGTGCAGTTGAATATTTGATTAGATATTTTATTTAAAAGTTATTACCAATAATTTACAGATCATTAATCACAATTCACAAATTATGAATCATGTATTACAAATAATTATTTATAATTAACAAGTTATTATTAAATATTTACAAGCTACAAGATATTCACAGGTATCACAGGTGTCATCTTCATTTCGTTAGTAAATTTTCATAATTTCCATCTTCAGTAAATCACAGCTAACGTCGATATGCTCTTAGAGCTAGGAAATTGGAAATTGTTTTTCTGCATGCAGAGGCATACATGCGTTTAAGCATAATTATCGGATGATTATTTATGAATAATGGAGGATGTCACGTAATTACAAATAATTATTATTATTATTTATTCGTGACTGAATTGAAGATTAAGAAGCGTGAATTTAACTCATTCGCTCGCAAATGTCGAAACTGAAAGTTGGAAATTCGATCCACGAATGAAGTCGAATTAAGAGTTTCATTTTTACAGAAGTGAAACTTAAAAATAAATAAACAATATCGCGTAAAAATACATTATTACAGACTCTTGTAGAATATTATACTTACATATATTAATTAGTAATATAACAATAACAATAATAATAATAATTACAATAATAATAATAACAATAATTTATTACTAATGTCTGATTAAATAAATTTAAAAACCATCAAACACGTAAATTCACAAATAAAATAAATTATAAATTCAAACAAACTCACAAATCTCGTAAAGATCGCCCCAAGTTTTTGAGGAGAATCAATGTATTTTTCCATCTCCGGTTGGAATGTGCTGATGATTAATTAAAATTAATACTTATTTATTTCAACTCTCGACCGAGTTTCATAAGAGTAATAATAAAATATTATAATTTAATCATCACAATGCGTAATAATTAATAATATTGTTTTAGCAAATAACAATCTATCTGATCTTTAGAATATCTCAAAAATGAAAAATATTTGATAAATAATAATAATAATAATAATAATAATAATAATAACATTAATAATCCAATGATTAATAACTAAATAGATAAACTGAAACACATTCAACAAAAAATATCACTCCAACTTCTTGTGCCACTCGTAAATCTGTTGCAAGTTTCCAAAGACCATGAGTTCCTTTCCGACGAGAGCCTGAGGTTTTGGAATGTCATCCTTCTTGATCAACTCCATGTAACCCTTGGAAATGAAGACACAGGTTGCAGGTAATAAGTTGCCGACAATATTTTATTAACTTGCTAATTAATAATTAATAAAGTATTTATGCATTTTTATTGACGTTTGAAGTCGGATTATTTAGTTTCAGATTTAAGAGTTTGTTTAAGCTCTAAAAATAATTTGATTTTTACAATTGTGGGAAGACATAATTTTTTTATGGTGAGCCATTAATTATGACATTATCGAGACTTAAATGTTTGATTATTTACGTATTTATTACAAATAAGGTATATATATTTATACGTATTAATATGTATTTATTACAAATACGTAAATAATTTGTGCTGCAAAATTTCAGTTACACTTTTATTAAAGAAGCAGTAATAATAAATTGATAAATAAAATATTTATGGTGTATTATTACGAGGTTATCGAATGGTTTCAATAAACCTCAGTCACTCATGGACTGCTTCAGTTTGCGTCCACAAACCAATTTGAAATGAGTGGCTAATTACATTTTTGAGTGAGTATTACAAATAGTTACAATTGAAAATAATTTGTAATTTGTAATTGCCGTAGTTATGATTAACAATTATTAAGCATGGTTTTGGTAAGCGACGCCTTGTGAAAGATTCAATTTAATGGTTTTGTGATCATCTGATTTAAACAACAATTTATCTGCGAGTTATTTATCTGCAAATTAGTTTATCACATTAACTAAAATGATTAGAAAATGTTGGACCAGTTCTTTGCAAAGCGAATGGGTTCAGGAAAACATGGATTATTTTCGTCGACGAAGCGTTCGTGAGCCTCATTTTCTGTCCGAATTGAGAAGCAATTTAGTTCGTGCAATTATGTTTAATACTCTCATCTACATTCTCACACTTTACATGTTTACGTCCTCGTAAATAAGAATAAATAGACTTTCAATCACTCGGCTACCCACACTTCACTCCTGGGTAGATTTTATTATTATTATTATTATTATTATTATTATTATCATCTAATCAATTAATCGCTTTAGCGAATAATGTCATTGAATTGTATTGAAATGTAATGTGAGGAAATAAATAAAGTCTTCGCAATGATTGTAACAATCTAAAAATGTTTATTTACAAACGTATTTTATTGATACAAATTATTGCTAGTATAAATACCGATATTAATAACCTTATATTTAAAATTATGCATTTTATTAAAAGTTAATCATGATTGTTCATTCATAATTTCATTAATTGTGTAATAATAATAATAATGTCATTGCAATATAATATAATATATTTAATAAAGTAATAATTTCATTATGAATGTTCATTCATTATGAGTGTTCATTCATAATTTCCAACCTGAACGATCTGCTCGAGATCAAGTATGTAACTTTTCTCCGTGTTCAGTAACTCGTCCAAAGCATTTCTGAGTGGATTGAATGAATGTCGTGAAAATAATGATTCATTTAGTTTTTAAAATACAACTTGTAATAACATTCCTTTCGCTAAAATGTTTTTAAAGCATATTTTGGTTAAGAACAAGAACGTCCTGTGATCATCATTCTATCAAAACAACTAAAATTACCAAACAACCTAAAATTGGCTTGATTTGAATAACCGATTAAATAAATTATATTTGCGAATAAATGTATTATTCAATAAAACTCTAATAACCTAACAATATTATTCATCATTATTACACTGACTACGATACTCAAGCGTAGAATAATCATGAAGAAAGCATGTTATGGCCAAATTCAAGACTTATAATACAACGTCTAAAGTGCCAAAATGGCAAAAATGTCAGCTATCTTCGCTACTTACTTTCTGTCCTTGAAGAGTTTGAGTCTTAACCTCTCCCGGG
The DNA here is from genome assembly GCA_011800805.1 of Hirudo medicinalis. Taxonomy (NCBI): domain Eukaryota; kingdom Metazoa; phylum Annelida; class Clitellata; order Hirudinida; family Hirudinidae; genus Hirudo; species Hirudo medicinalis. The sequence goes on from MPNW01000386.1 coordinate 59,235, forward strand.
GCTCGAGACTTCCATCGATGCTGTCGTCTGAACTGTCATGACCTCTGTCCGATGCGTTGTCCTTTGCGGAATCCACCAGTGAGAGGCTGTCTCTCAAGGACTCCGAATCGCTGACAGTTACAGTACTGTTCCTAGGACTTGTATCGCACTTATGAAGGCATTTGGAATATTGTAATAAGATAATATAAATAGAAACTAACTCAGTTTAATTCAATTTCATTCTAATTTTAACGGAACGAAATTGTTCAACAGTTTACAAATAAAGAGATTCTATTAAACTCACTTGGAGAGTCTGTAGGTGCACTTCCAGGACTTCAGGAGTTTTGACGACGAAGTTTTGTCTGTTTCTCATGGACTTGTTGTCACAATCCTCTTTATTTCTCGTGATGGACATGTCGGTCTCATTTATTTGAAAGCGAAACAAATTATTCCAAGAACAGATTATCTGAAATCACAAGAAATTTCCAAAAACCCGGAGGTATTTCGTTCTTAATTGTTCATTTCGTTGTCATTGATCTAACTGGGTTCGGAGCGATAAGGACAAGTGCTCTTGTACGAGCCCGATAGCATCATTAACAATATCAACAACAACCACAACAACAATCCCAAATAATAACTCTTGTATAAATAGAAACGACAATAATACTAATAATAATAACGCATAATTGCCTTGCAGATAATTATCTGGCTGCCTGCTAGTACTGTCCCAGTACTTCCTGATGATTGTAGAGTCAGTAAATTCACAAAGACACAAATCTCTTGACGATCATGCACCACATCCGTTTGTCAACTATTTGCCTTTATCAAAGATTTCCTCGAAGGAGAAATTATTTTTGAATCAATTGGATTTAAATCAGTGACACAATTGTCTTTGTACGAAATGATTTTTTTCGTACTTTGTACGATGATTGGATGTACTATAATTAACTGATTAATTAATTATTCATATTTTAATGTTTCTCAGTTACATAATTGAATTGTTGAAAACATTTAAATGTGTTATTATTATTTACTAAAAAAAGTAAGAAAAAAAGAAATTAATGGAATTATTAGCAATAAATTATTGAAGCGCATAAAACGTTTCAATTTGTAAATTTAAGTCACAAAAAATTATAAAAATTCTCGAAAATAATCAATTTAATGTGTGATTATGTCTTGTTAGCTTGTAAGTTGTAATGGTTGAGATTGCATAGTTGTGAGGATACGTAGTTGTTGTTGGATGGCAACACAACAATCGTAACCTGAGTGGGATGAAAGTAACATCAGGACGGAAATTCTCTTCTTTTTTTTTAAAGAATAATTACATAATTAAATAAGATTATAGTTAATTGTGTTCAATTCTAAAAATAATAACAACGGTATTCGTCATATTACAGACAATAAAGACCATAATGAAACTACAATATTATAGCCTCTTACACGAAGATTGCAAACTGAAAATGTTAGACAGAGAAATGTTCCAATGAATAACATAATTAAACTAAATGAATTTCTAATGAGATGTTGAAACATCGTTCGTTGAATATTCATCAATGCGGAACATTTCTTTCCAACGCTGCAGCGATTCCAGATTCACTCCACTTCCACCGCACACGATGACCACCACGTTGTTCAGGTGCTTTTCCAGATGACCTTGAACTTGAAGTTCGCTGATCACGTGTGAGTAGAAGGCCGCCAGGGAAGCCCCGCAAGATGGTTCCACCAGAAAATGGTGGTCGTCTGGATTATCATGGTCATGAATATTCAAATGTGAGGATGATTATTGATGAGGTTGGTAAATGTTTAAAGGTATTAATATAAAGTGCAGTTTATCATTCTGCGTTATTGGACAATAAAGTATGATTTTATGAAAGATGTATAATACGATCAAGTTCAAGTTCTTTTCAAGTTTAAGTGCACGATTTAAAACAATATTAATATTAATGATAACAGTTTTTTTTAGAAAAAATATTAGAATAAAATCTGGAACCTAGAAATCTGCACACGGCCATGACAGCCTGCCTGTCGTTGACAACTCGGGACTTTATTTGATGGCGTTTCCTCGCTCTGACCGCCTCCTCAGCCACTTCAAGAGCACCCAAGGTAGTGGCAATGCTGATTTACAAGTTGACTGCTTCAATATAATCTTACCTTGTAATTTAAACATTACTCGTTGCAAAGTTTTACTAAATCGCCAATTTTAAGTTATTGTTTTTTGTTAGTTCTTTTTGATTTTTCTAAATTTCATATTTTTAAATTTGATGCAATTTTTCTTAAGAACCTTGATATTTCTGGAAGGGTTACAACTCGGTCAGCCAGGTCTGCCTGGTGGAAACTGTCAGCTCCAATTGTTTCCAAGGCCAGGATCGGTACATTTTTCCATCCAACTTTTTCCAAACCTTTGCAAATTCCCAACAAAAGACCTCCCCCTCCGACAGATAGGACAATGAGATCAGGAATTTCTTTCATCTGAGAGGCCAGTTCCAGTACTATATGTCCGTGACCTTCCCTAGTGATTAAAAAGAATGACCATAAAATGTATTTTTGTGTATTTTTAAATTCAAAAACATCTCAAAGCTAAATCTGCACTTAAGCAAAGTATCGCATCTGATCCATCATTTTGGCAATAGTTGAAAACATTAGTATCATACATTCAAAAGCATTTAATTGGATTTTGACCTTTAGCGACTAAAATGTTACCAGATATCTTCATGATCAAAAGGGTGGATGTAGGCGGTCTTGTTGTCCCTGACCAATTCTCTGGCTCTTTTGTCGGCCTCATTCCACACCTCTCCGTGGACAATCACCTGAGCACCCTTTAAAAATATATGAGAGAAAAGATTTCACAAACTTTTGGTTTAAAACTGCAGCTAAAAGAAAGCTCATGAAAGAAGTAGAAAATTTAAATTGTCTCCAAAAATTATTTTGAAAAACAAATCACATTTGTCAAACTGAAGTTTTAAAAGTCGTCTCAAAGTGCCATTTGAATCCTTTTTTATTTTTTTTTATAATTTCGTCATCAAACATTCAACATTCAAAAGGGAATAATACCTATGCAGCATTTAAACAAGCTCATTATTATAACTAATAACTTAATAACGATATTAAAATAAAAATCTGGTAAAATAGCAATTATTTTAAAAATTTAGTTTATGATTTGCAAACTCATGATACCCACTTCATTCTTCAGTTTAGCAATTGTCTCAGACTTCGTATTCCGCGGTACAACTAGGGTCAGGGGGACTTTCAATCTGCTAGCTGTGTAGGCAGCTGCCAGCCCCGCGTTGCCACCCGAGGAAGCCACCAAACTTTTCATTCCCCTTTTCAACTCCTATTTTAGAAAGAAAAGTGTTTTAACAACTCCTAGATTAGTATATTTTATTTCTGGAAGATCGCATATTAAACCGAAAGCAGTGGCAGCGGAATATATTATTTTATATTATATTATTAATATATATTATTATATATTATTAATACATTAATTAGTCCAAAAATGTCAGTCCAACAGGGAAATACTCTCGCTACTACAATAGTACTACAATTTAAAATGAAACTGTAGATTTGAGCGGGGGTCAGTCAAAAAGCAATCACATCAAATATGAAAGCAGAAATCAATGGATAATAATTACTTAATAAGAAATCGTAGCTAAGAAAGTTTAAACGGATAATTTTAGCAGCTCCTTTCAAATGGCGATTGTTTATTTATTTTCAAATCGTGCAACATACAAACTAGCCTGTAATATCAAATGCGATATTCCTCTCAGTTTGAACGATCCAGACGGTTGCGTGTTTTCCAGTTTCATGTAAACTTTTCCAGTTCTGATGGTTTCTGCCAACGATCTGCTTTCAATCAGAGGCGTTTCGACATAGATTCTTTCGTTTACTTCCATTGCTAGAGGTTACTTCAAAGCCTCTAACTATAACACTTTCTGCATATATAACATTTCGAACTTGAACTTTGAACCTTTGAACTTTGACTGACCGTGCATCCGTAGGTTTAATTTTAGTCGCTTTCAGATTTAAGAAATAACACTTGCTTACAGTCGTTGTTGTAATTCAACCATTTTGAAGAGCTGTTTATCCTCACATGCGCATCGTTGCACTTTCTTTAGATTGTGTTTGAGTGGTTATTATTTTGGCTAGTTGTGGTTTTTGGTAAACTTATGAAATTTATCATCTACAAACGATCAGGCAATCTTTTCGTAAACATATTTTCAAATTTTAACAAAGAAGTTGTGAAACGTTGTTTTGACGACAAATTTTTACACATTATTTGCTTGCTGTCAACGAATCTTAATGAGATTATTCATGGAGCTCTCCTGTTCACACGTTCAAGACATAAAGAAATAAAGACATTCGTTGTTAAGTGACATTCGTCTGCTAGTAAATTCACGTGCAAATTAGTTACAATAGTTTAGCAATAAATTAAGTAATATTCAATATCAACAAGACAAGTTAATAAAAAAAGTGGTTTTCCAACAAAAGCTTGGAGTTCTGTCGTGAGATTTTTGTCACCTTTAAGACTCAAAGAGCTCTTTCGTGTGCTCTTGTGCTAAAGAGAAGAACAACTCAATTTTAAGAAACATGCCTCATCTTGAATGGGCGACTGTCTTCTCAGGCCTGGTTAGAAGTTGGTAGGCGACTTTCCAAATGTCAGCAAAGCAGACGCTGCTGTGAAATCTGAAGAAAAGTAAAAGCGGCAGATTGATGTTCATGAGAAGGTGCCAAGCGACCATGCCATAGAATGAGTCTTGCACTGGCAGCTGGAGGTTCTTAGTAAGCACTGTCCTCAGAATCCACACCGACAGATTTCCAAGAATGAGAAAGGCCAGTGTTCCTCTTCCTGGCATTTCTTTGGCATCCTTCAGAGACACTGGATACCTTCTGAGCGAAACAAGGATGAGTAGAGTCTGAACTGCCGTCTGAATCATTCCAAGCATCGAAGAAGCTAGTTGAAGACGATCACGCACCAAGTATGGATACTCAGGCTCGAAATGTCTAAGATGGTTTGTTCCGTTTCCGTATAGATAAGTCGAGTTGCCAAAGAAAGTGTTGTTGTACAATGGTGTGGTGGAGGACATTTTCTTCATTTTGTTGAGACTATCACTAGGAGCAAACAAGGTCGAGAATAGGGCGCTGGCATTGACGGCTTCGTAGGTGAGGGAACCGAATGCTGCCAGCAGCAAAAGAAAGTCGTCAGTCGTGGCTGGTTTAGGGACGAATGCGAGATTTTTTGTCAGCACGAAAACCATTAGGCAAGCGATGAGGAGGAGGCTGTGAATGATGATGTCCGTCGAGTGGAAGATGATTTCCGCCCTAAATTGGTTGTCTTGCAGCTGGGAAAAGAGGAACACGACACAAGTCACCGCCGTTCCTCCGAGAACGACGATTCCGGCAAAAAGACCGACGTGAGACTTTTGGAGAGGGTTGCGATTGGAACCGACATTCTGCTGGTGTATGAACGATATTTCAGACTTTCTTCTCAACTTGCTCTGATTTTTCTCATCCAAAACAATGGAGTTGCAGAATCTGACTTTAGGTTCTGACGACAGCTTCGCATTGGCGGTTGATTCGCTGAGATGGCTGAACTTTTGAAAGTCCGATGGGGCCAACGAGAAAACACGTATCAAGTGGCGGTTCTCCTTCTTCGAAACTGATTCAGATTCAATGCCACCGAAGTATAAGAAACAAGAAATGCTTCCGACAGCTATCAGACTGTACTCGAGGACGAACGGCATCAAATACTTTGCAACAGAATGCAATAAATCGCTGTCGCAAACCTCATTCAAGGCCTTGTAGAGTTTACCTGAGTTCAATAGTGCATGCTGATTAAACCGAACGTCTAAAATCATTCAGCTATTACTAGTTAAACTCTTACTGATGTTGGTTCTGTAAGTCGCAGAGAGTATCTTGTAGTGGTATTCGTCCTTGATTTCTCTGACGAGAGTGTGTATCCAGAGATTGATGTTGGTGAAGATCAAATGAACCATACCGAACCAGACAAGTGGTCGATGCTTCTTGACGTGGATCTAAATCAAGCAGACAATGTTATCACAGCGCTTTCAGTCCGCTTAGAAATGATTTATTTCAATACCATGGCATGTTTGAATAGAAAGAAAGTCTGCAGGGTAACGAAGATGAATTTCCATATAAATATCCAACCAAAGCGAAGTTTGTTCAAGCATTCGACGTTCGAAAACAAATTGGCCTGAATTTCTAAGGCGTAGTTCACCAGGTTACCGAGTCCAAAAACTGCAAACAAAAGATTTAAGGGAGTTTTTGAAGATCATTTGAAGAATAACAAATAAATTCTCACTCAGAGCCCCAAGTCTCAGGAACATGCTGGAGCCATGGTGAGTGAAGACGCTTCCAAAAGAGTCGGCATCGATCCAAGTCAGTGGGTCCTGCGTCTCTTCCTCTTCCAGAGTCAAGGTCTTATTTTCCTGAAGTATGCCGTCTTCGAATTCGTTTTCACTGCCCGAGTTGTTTCTCGAGTTGACCTCTCGTATCGTGGTGCACGTCATGTTTCTGAAATTTCTCGGCGGAATTTTGTGGAATTCCTCCACTGGAATGACCTCCCTGAAGACCATGACGAAAGTGGAATTAGTAACTAAATTTTTCAATGGAAAATTTAAAAGAATGACGATAATAGTGAAAAACATTTCGTGACATGTTTCTTAAAACATTGCAAAGAAAAAATAGCTGAAATAGAAATCGTATAAAGATCCGTACATGAATAAAATATTTGATTGAGGAAGAATTAAACATTGTTCGCATGATTACCTCGAATAATAAATAGTTTTGTCGGGATTTGAGTTGACGTCAGTGTCATTTGAACGATCACCAATGAGGCCCAAATCGATTCCACCGCAAGAATTGAGACTCAAAGATGCTTTCCTTTCCGCCTTCGGCTTTAATTCTCGATTGTAAGAAATGTTCTCGAAACTTTGACTTACGAATCCGCTAACAACATCGAGGTCTTTGCTGTGGAAGTTTTGGTTCAAATCGTACTTGGTTTCATGGACGGCAGTTTTCCGCTTCCTGGGAAGGAAATTGGTCAGAGAAAATCCATTCTCTGACGACCTGGACGTTTCTTTGAAGCGCTTTTGTCTTGATTTGTTGTCGTTTCGGAGGATGTAGAAGAGGAGGTAAACAAGGAACACTGATGAAAGGGTCAGGTTGAAAGTCAGGAAGACCTGTGAAAATGTTAACAAAACCTATGTATTGGAATCAGCTTAAGGTGACTTCCACGGATTAATTAGTAATTTAATAATATTAATGAAAATATATGAAAATTGCTTAACTGTATTGTAAACGGTTTTTAGCCATTGGTTCTTGAGAGCTTCCGCTATTGGGAAGATGATGCCAAGACTGCTGAGAACAATTGCATAAACCACACTGACGATTTTCGTGTAGTCCAAACTATTTGCATCAATTGACAACACATTGAATTATTTTAATAATACAATTTTTTAATATTGTTTTGTTTTTAATGATAACAAATGTAAATAACTTACGAAGATGGCTGGTAAATTTGAGGCATCGAGAAAAGTTAAGTGCTGGTTTGCAGAGAGACACTTAATGCTTTTTTTTTCAAAGATAAGGATCACTTTCAAAGTTCAGTCGAATGATAAACGTAATTAAAACCGAACGCCTTAAAAGTAAATTCCTTAACTAAGTAAACAACTAAATAGCATCACAGGTTTTGTAGCTGAAGAATCCCAGTCATTTGAAACTCTCCTTCGTCATCCGAACATGCTGACGATTTCAATAATTTCCAGCAAATTTTAAATATTTAAAGACACGTTATCTGACAACATTAAGACATTTCAAAGCCTAACTAGTTGTTAGAATCGAGTTCGATCGGCAACAATGGGCTTAATTATCGCACGTCCGAGAACCAATCACAACAGCCGCAAACAGGTTTTATCAGGTTCTTACGATATCGTTAGAGTAAATAAGATGGAGATTAAATTGACAATTTGAAAAAATTCGGGACTTCCACTGGAGATAAGATTAAATTGTTTCGCATGAACAAGTTACAAAGTAGTTACCTAAAGACGCAATTACACCAATGAGCTTGAAACTGACTGATTTCTGCTTAAGGTCAGATTTTGGGTACTACGTTTCTGAATTTGAAACCATTTTCTAAAGTAATAAATACTTACCAATTGGCTTAATCACAAAATGAAATACTGTTAACTAATTACCAAACTTGTAAATATTAAATATGTGGCAAAGAATTGCATAAATTATAATTTATTTAAAATATTGGAAAGTTACTCAGAAATACCTCTTCTTGGACGAATTGAATGTTGTAACGGAGACCAAAGAATTCAAATAATTATAAAAAAAAATCATCAAGGAAAAAATTTGTTTAAATCATCCGTAATTGATGTGTTTTTATCGAAATTTTCTAATCGATGAAACAATTCGAGCACCGGCAAAGTGGCGCTAAAAATCCAGACGCCAGAGCTAAACATCGATACACGAATGGGCTTAGCAACTAAATCATATGAGACGCGTAATTATGAAAAATTATTATTTCAATTATGACAAACTGTAATGATTGATTCGCTTAATTATTCTGGTGTCGAAGTGTTTTGCGACAACATTTGCATGGATGCTAATGCAACACAGAAACAAAGTTAGAAAAAAAAGACAGAATTAGCAAGGTTGGACTTAACGACCCCGCACTGTAGGGTTGTTTGACATTGGCAGAATTTTGGAGGTTAAGTGAGGACATTGAGTATTTTTCTGATTTTGTTGTTGATTCCTCTGTGTTTCCTTCCTTAATTGTCGTTGTTCTTGATGTTGTTGTAATTGTTGCAGTTGCTGGAGTTGTTAGGGACGATGTAATTGGCTCCAATGTAGTTGCAGGATTGAAGGTAGTTGGTGTTGTTGTCGCTGTTGGCATTTCATCGTCACCCATGCTACTGTTGGACGTCGTTGTTCTGTTGACATTAGTGCAGAGTGGCAGCGGTATCTTCAGACCGCATATGGAAAGTCTCGCTGTGAACACCATAGTTACGCTGCATTTAAAAAAATTAAATTTATTATTTGTTACTTATTAATATATATTAGTTGATTAATTTATTAATAGTGCATTCAATTATAACTACTATAGCAACAGTTTGTATTAAGAGGAATATTTGTAGTGCTACTGTTGCACTGAATAAACGTTTCAATGAAACCTACTGAAATTCCAAATCACCGACATCATCAGCCTGTGATATCCAGTTGAACGTCAGGTTCGTCTGATTCAACCTCGTTATTTGATGGAGTGCGCTCTTAGGAAGCGAAGTATATTTTTTTACAGGACTTTAGAATTTTTATTTTATTAAAAATCACTTTAACTTGGTCTACCAAAATATCTTAAAAAGATCTTTTCTCAACATCAAATTTCAACATCGGAAGGAAGTTTTCTTAAAAAATATGCTGCCTCACTTTTGGCTTTCCGAAGCAATCTGAGGCTTTAAATCTCTTAGTATTTATCAAATCGAATGACCCATAGTTTGTGTCCATGACTTCTGGAACTTTGGCTTGTATCATTATGCCATTGAAGACGTATCCAACTTCTGCATTGCCGGCTTTCGAGATGGTCACTGTTAATCAGAATTTATTTACATTTTAATTCACTTCGTTTAAAAATTATTGTTTCAATTTGAATTGTTACGAAAGCAGTAATTCATGATTCATGCATCCACACTTCAATTTAGCCATTTATTTCCATCTTGGCGCTTTTGATTATTTTCTTAGAAAATGTTTTTAATTCATAAACACTTTCAATTTACCATCCACCAATTCATTCATTCATTCATTCATTCATTCATTCATTATTCCTTTTTGTTTTTTGCAGTTTAAAATTTCACTGCGATTTGAAATCATCCATGAAATTCTGAAATATGCAATATGTAATAAAATGAGAATTTAATCCGTACCATTAACTGAACCTCCAAGATTGTAGCAAACATCTTCTGAGATGAGAAATTCGATGCTGTCCACTGGATCGCTTGGGTTGTGGTTGGGCACCATGTTTTCGCAAAGTTCGTCCGTGATTGGGGGTCCTGTGTCGTGGGAATTTGTTGGGGTCCACGGAAAACAGAGTAAGACCAAGAAATTCGGGTTGAACCAAAACTCCATTAGAGTGCAAAAGTTGAATAATTAGTTATATGGAGTCACAGATATGGTTTAGATTTGGTGAGTTAATAAAGTTTTTAAAGAATCTTTGTCAGATTATTACATGGATGATCTTTTATATCTGAGAAGGTAATGCATGGCAGACTTCCATTGCTTCTCATCGACTCGGTGGGAATTAAAAATCGAAGCCTAACCTCTAACAGGGGAAAGTCTGACATGGAAGCGCCTTTTTGTAACTTTTTACAATTCAATAGTTTTTTTAGTCTCGAATAGTTTGTTGTTGCAAGCACGTGAATGAATATTACTTTGTCAGTGATTAACGTGAAATTAGCTTTATTCGGCTTTTAAATAAATTTAAATATTAACAAAACAATATATTCAACTCAAAGTAACTTCGTAAAATGGATTCCCAAAATTCAGGTGGAGACGAGGAATCAATGCAGGGTGATACATTTAGCGAAACAAAGTCTCCTTTTCAGAAGGCATTAAAGACAAATTGACAAATCGCTTTTCTCTGCTGAGTGGAATCGATCAATTATTCTTCGTCACGTCTTTCAAATCAATGAATTAACTGTTTACATTTTTTTTTATCAAATAATAAATGAACTCAAACAAGTCTAAAATTCAAGCTAACATCAGTAGTTTCGAAATACAAGCTCAAAAAATACGAGTTGTCTGATAAAAGTTAAGGAATGTTACGTCGATTTTGACGGTGCAAGAATAACATCCACTTTGTTTTATTTTTACTTCAGCTGTCTACATTGTCACGGTGTCATAATGTCATCAAGAACATGATGCGTGAAGGATGGCATTGAATAATATTATTGTTCTAAGAAGATTTTTGCAACAATAACTTCTTTTTTCAAATCGATAGCAGCTTTAAAACCCAGCAGACTTCGCGTATTCGTTTCGCAGAAATGAAAAATGGACATGAAACAAATCCTCCCCAGCATTTGTCTTTTCTTTCACATTTGTGTCGTGTCTGGTTTAACCGTGGTACAATGGACTCCCGGAACCATCAAATCGATGAAGATATGTTCTGCTCATTTGCCGCTAAAAGTCCTGGAAAACGTGACTAGAGTCCTGGAATGTGCTCTGATGTGCACCACGAATTCAATGTTCAAATGCGTGGCTTTCAACTTCGTCACTTCCAACTGCAACTTGTTTGATTTTTTCTCTACGAGCTTCTACATCGTTACAACGGAAAACTGCTTTTATTACCAGGTGAATTGAAATTATTACTATTATTATTATTAATGTAATTTTCAAATTACTTGTGTGTGAATCATTCTTGAAATGAACTAAATTAACTAATATTATTGGACATTGCAGGATCATGAAATTCCCTCCCAAGGTAGATTACTGATGATGTTCTGTTCCCATTTATTTATATTCCTTTTGAGGATGTTCTGTTCCCATTTATTTATATTCCTTTAACAATAAAATGCAATAAGTCGGTTGTTGTCTGTTAAATTCATTAGACATTTATAAATTCTGAATTTGCTTTTTGGTCGATTTCGGTATAAACCTGTTAAGACAAACAAAAAGGTTGCTAGGTGATTTTATGGAGAAGATTGAACAGATTTTTCAACTTTCCAGGTTGTAAACACTTTGAACATTGTTGTTTATACTTTCAAGTCGCATTTAAAAATTGCTTTCTATTGAAGATCTCATAATTATATTTAGCATATTTATTTATTTATTATATTTAGCAAATAGTCTTTTGCTATCAAATATTTATAAAACCTTTAGATCAGTCATGGTACTTGAGCTTTTTCAAATATCGGACTCTTACATGTAGGCATGCTGCATTAACAAGATGACGTGTCAATAAATTGTTTGTACTTGATTATTATTGTTATTATTATTATTATTATTTATTAATAATATTATTGTGTATTTGGGATTTTGTAAACATTTATCATTATTCACAGGACTCCTCTCGCTCAAAGCATTTTTAGGATCCTATTCAATTGAAATTGTAAAACGGTTTTCAAACAAAATTGATTAAATTGACTAAAATTTATTAAACCATTGAGTGGTTGCTTTACTGAAAACATCGAATACGAATATAAATGTGAATATGAATGTATTTGATAAATGTCGTTATGGTCCTCGCTGGTTTTTGCTTATGTTTGCCACTTAGTTATTTGTGTCCCAGGTAGTATTAGAGCCCGATTAATTTATGAAATAAAATAAAAACCATTAATTCTAATGAAGTCAAAATGTATTTCGAAGGTACACGAGCCAATATAGCCTACAATCGCACCGTCTACTTGAGTAAACCTTACACCTACTCCCCTCCAACCAGATACATAGTGGATAATTCCAGCTCAACGGATTATTGGACGAGTTGCTGTTCGACAGGAGATGGTGGTGGTGGACCGAACTGGTTCGTCATCGACCTGGTGGAAGAATTCCACGTTTATTACGTCCTTCTTCTCAACAGGAACTCAAATGGTGAGTCAGAGATTGGGTTGCAAGAGATTTCGCAATTCCCAGGTGATGACTTAGAGAGAAATTGTCCTCATGTCTGGTGTCTCTGATTATGGGAATCCTAAATTTTCTCATAATTGTTGAAAGAAAGTTGTTGTTGTTCAAAGTGTTGCAACTAAAGAGACGGTTTGACGACTTTTTAAAATGTTGGAAACCAATTTATTGATAATTTGTTGATAATTTGTATTTTTATTTCTTTCATAATTCCGCATTAACTTATGCAGTATAATTATTATTATTATTATTCATAACAAATCTCAGGAAGACGTCTGAACTACTTCATAACTGGTCTCAGCCAAACCTTCAGCTCATCCATTGGAATCCAAAGGGGGCAGTACAAGCTCTGTGGAGTTTACCCAAGCACCACTAAGGATGGAGGCACCTTTATACAGGTGTGTCAGGATTTAACATACCTGTCTAGATATGTCATCCTGCAACAGTCTCTTAATAATGAGGGACTTTTTACGGTCTGCGAAGCAAAGGTTTACGCAGTTTGAACATTTTTGATGTTTTTGTTGTTGCTAATAAATTAATTTTCCCAAGAATATATTTGTCTGAGAGAGAGAGAGTTGACACTGAAAATTGTTTTTTCGTTCGCTTGATTTTTTGATCGAACCAATTGAAAAACATTTTGATCTTGTGATTCATTTACAATTTAGGATTAAAATATCGTTGCCGTATATTATTTTACGAATATGTTGCTATCAAATCCAACTGCAACGACTTCGGCTCATGATTGCATTATTATTAATTATTAAAATGGCCACCATTAATAATACGGTCATTGTTCTTGTGACAAAAGTTATCAGCAGAATAATGTGTTCTTTGAAGTGACACGAATTTTCTGTTAAATATTTATTTGTTAATAAATACGAAGTCAATAAACTCGTGGCTAAGAAATAATTGCTCATCAATTTTAAGTTACTTGCCCCAATTTACAGGGTAAGAATCCGATAATTTGAAAATATTTTCATCAGTTACCAACGATTGGAAAATTCTAAAAGCGAGAGAACGTTTTTATGAACGACTTATGGAAAGAAGGATTCAGGGAGAAATAATGATTTAATATTTCCAGAAATGATTTTAATATTTGAGAGCGTAAAATGCAAATTCTAAAACCACTGATGCAAGTTCAGGCTTTGTAGCCTTTGAGATGGAGAGGATATATTAAAACCAGGACCAACACGTTACGTTGGTTATCTTTTGTATAAAATGCTCGGCAACAGAAGACCTTTTGTCTTGTAGTTGCTGATGTCAGGACTTCGAAAGCTTTCCATGGCGTTCAAAGGAACGTTTGGTTGGAGGAAAGTTCCGTTGAAATCCAAGTCTCTGGAAGTGAAAACCACAAGATTTGAGATTAAATTGAGGTTTTTAAATGTAATTAGAAATGTTTATTTGTAATTTGAAAATTTGTAAGGCCATTTTAAGCATCAATAGCAATTTATTAGTCAGTTTTATACATAAATTCTCCAGGACTTGAATTTGAAAGTTGGATCTCATCGAATAAATGTCGGAGATTTCAAACAACCTCTCCGTTTCTCGTCTCGTCAGGGCACGTTTCGCCCAGGCTCCCCGACAGTTGCGGTTGAAAATCTCTACCCTGTGGTATAGAGGGTTTGTAGGATTTCAATCAGATATTCCAATACAAAAGTTTACTTTTTTAAAGGATCCTCGCCATATTTTTGAACGAGGCACTTAGGTGTTTTTAAATTAGCTTTTATTATCAACAGAAATGTGTTAACAATTACGGAATGCAACATAAATTGTATAATTAGGTAAACATATTGCTTGACAACAGTAGTTTTGGAAGGACATCAACATCAAGAAAGGTAGAGAGCTTTGGACTTACAGACAGTTGATTTTGTCCTTCTGTCTTTTTGAAATCATCGAGGTTGTTGTGAGGTCGACGTTGATGGCGATGAAAATCAGCAGGAAAACAAACAGCCTCATTCTCTGTCGATGTCTTCAAGAGATTCAAACTGTGAAGCCGAGGAGGAATTTATAAATAAAATACAAATTTTAAAAGTTTTAAAATTTTCTTCTGCGTCTTCAATCGAGTAAACTCTCAACAGTCAATCGTGTAAACTATCAACCATTTAACCCAATAATCCCTCAGTCAATAAATCAATCGATAATTTGTAAATCGTTTCTTCTCAGTCTGAGATTTCACGAATTGTAGTTTTACCTGAAATTGTGGCGGAGTGTTGAAGGTAGACCTTTGAAAAATGTAATCGAGTGTGAAGATCTGTCAACTGAACGTTGTTAACATTTTATTAAGTTTTCGAACAATTGATTTTGACTTTTATCCGCAACATCAAACCATCTGAAATCCGATGGCGAAATTAGGTGAAGCTCAAGTACAACACCTGAATGGAGCAATTTTTGGGGCACATTTCTCAATAAAGTTTTACTTGTGAGTTTCGAAAAGCTAATATCGAAATGTCGCACTCATGAGTCATTTCAGCTTAAAACAGCGAATGATTAAATGAGTCATATCGTCTGGAGAACATGTTAAAGTTGAATAAACACTTCTTCACTCCCAATTTTTAAGAGGACCATCAATGCATTTCATCGAAGTAATAAAATGTTAATTAAACATTAGCAATTCAACGTTGGTTTTCGTCGTCTTCGGACGAATTGGAAATCAGTTAAGTCATTGTAAGTAACGTAAGGATGCCAATTATTTCACGGGTAATACTTTTAAATTCTTGCTCTAAAATATTCTAAAACAAGCTTTCGAAATTGATTAGGATTCAAATTGAGTTTACAAATTCAAAACCATTTTGGATGTCGATGTAGTGGCGTTGAGATGTTAGGATTGCAAGATGTTGGATTGTACGAAATTTTATCAACTTTATTCATGTAATTGAGGAACAGAATTTTTCCAAGTCGTCGCACATCCGAATTTTGAATGAAGCACGTTTAAATATTTATAGATTAATAAAGATTTTCCAGCAGAATAAAGTCTTATAATTAAAAACTTATTTTTATAATGTTAACAATGACGGTGCCGCAGCAAAAGTCAATGCAAACTTAACATTTGGCAATTTAGAATCATTTCTGAATGAAGCCAGAATGCACCGCCAACCAGTTTTAAACAGAAAACAATCATTCAATTCATCCACAATTAAATGTAACTCAATAAATACATCGAAAACTAATTTCTGAATTCAATTTCAGCTTAAAAAAATGAAAACCAATTTGAAAGAATCGGCTGATGTCGGTCATACCTAACCAGCTAAACAATTCTGAAAATTGGCGCAAGTTAGAGCTTAAAAGTTCATTATTCTGTTCATTATTCTGAAACAAAGCAGAAACTAACTCAGAAAACTTTCTTCTCCAAATGAGTTCGTTATTTCGTCCGAAAGAAGGCCTACAAAACTGCCAAGTAACAGAGGGAATGGTTCCTGCTTTTATAGTCTTGTACATTCAAAGAGGAAAACTACATACCACGAGGTCACACGCTGCCCGTGCTACCACTAAAAGCAGGCAACAATTTTGTTGAACAAGAAATTATTTTATATTTGATCGGATCAAACATCGGAAGAGAAAAAAATATTTGATTTATGAATTGAATAAATTATTCGCAAACTAAATGTACAAAAGAATAAGGAATGAGTGTGAAGTTTAAAAGAAAAGATAGCGCAGGTGCAAAACCCAATCAGTTCGCATCCGGAAAAACAAGATTGGTCAATCAAAATGTTTCAAATGATTTCTGAAGGCATCATTTGTCGGATGAAAAAAACAAATTAAATTTATTTCGGAATTAAACGAATCATTTCCGTTGAAAGTTTTAATTCAACTATTTCTTAAAATTGTTAAACTGACCCAGGTCCGATTAATCCACTGATCAAATACGAGTCAGATAAAGGCCATTTAATTTTTAATTAGCTAAAATTGGAGCTTCCAAATAAAAGCATTTTCATCGCGATCTGAAATGTGGAGGATTCAACCAGATGAAAGCAGACGAGTGTATATTCTCGCCTCCCGTTGTTATCAGATTAATTGATAAATTTTCGCCCGAAAGAATGAAAAATGTAAGAAAACTTACTAATAAAAATGTGTTGAATATAAATTACTGAAAATTAATAACATGAAATAGTCGAGCACTGTATTTATTATTATTATTATTATTATTACTATTAATTACTTGTTAGAAGATATCTAGTTCTTTCAGAAATTCTAGAATATATTGATTATGGCTGAGAAAAATTCATTGCAAAACAAATAAGTTTGCAGCCCGTTATAAAGGGTGTTAGGGAAGCAATTGGTTTGAGCGGAGCATGTAAAATGATTGCACAAGCAACTTTGTCAAAAACCTTTTAAAGATGGGCGTATAATCTAGTAAAACAAAAATAGCATTAATTTGATATGCGTCCAAATCAGGTTCTTCTTAATATAAATGAGGAGGTTGTCTGAAAAATAAGAAGCCATCGCTAGGTCTTCTGCCGAATATATGTGAGTTAATGATAAAATAATTTTGACATAGTCAAAAAGTCAAAAACTTTTATATGAAATAACTTCGAATTGATGGTTGATGCAATGTAACTGAGAATGTAACTTCTAAATACAAATTTGAATATTCAAAGTAATCAATTTTAAAACATATTTTGTAATCACATGTAATCAATCTCATAAGCTTCTTACGCAATTGAATATGCTTTAATTGTAACAGTTCAACAGTAATAAAAGTGTTTGACAAAAATCGTATTTTTAATAAACATCGTAGCTTAGTTATGCAATGAGGCTGGAGAATATTAGAGGACAGTGTTTTTCCCAAAGATTCAAAGCGAAATAATTGAAAATATACAAATCTGTTGAAGTGAATTTAAAAATTTATTGACTGCTTTAAAAAATATTTGATAGATTGGAAAATTTTAAAATAATGATTCTTGACAAATGAATAAATAAAATGAATGGAAATCATGAAATTTATGACTTTCTTTGGGCGTTAAAAGGCCATCTATGAGTTGCATGTTTACATTAGGATCAGACTATTGAATTGTCATTTTTGTTGAAATCTCATAAAGGAAATATGAATTTCCAAAGTTTAGATTTAAATAAAGTTCTTGATGATTTTGATCAGGTAATATTTTATTTTATTGCAGCCTTTTTGATTTGTTGAAATGTAATGTATATGTGAACAGTAAACATGTGATTGTCGGATTAACACGTTTACATACTCTTATTTAAGTGCTCAAATGTAAAACTTGTCTGCTTGATTTTGTAGAATATGAGGAAAGATTACGACATCTTGTTTTCTGCAATTAAAAGGAATAATACATCAGGAGATAAGCTTGATGTATGTTTTTGTGCAAGCTTATTTCAGAAAATACATCCTTAATTTGAAGTTTAAATATAATTTTGAACGATAATCAACACGAATAAATTTGCTTTTAAAGGAAGCATCTCTAATTGTTGTCGTGAAGCAATTCCATCATGTTGTGGTTAGACTCAACAACAGTCATGTGGCAATCGTGAATGAAATCTTGGTGAGTGAATTAATCAATAATCACATTACAGCATCACCTCAGTAAGAAATGTTTATTTCCATTTGATTGCAAAATATTAAAGTTAATTTATGATTTACAGAAAATTGAATGGAGCAAAAAATCCAATGAGTTGAGCCAAGAGTATCAATCATTTGTGCTTGACCTCCTGACAGTCCAAACTGCCTTGTACCTACATGAATGCCTCAAGACAAATGTCGATCAGTTCATACCAAGTTGTTGTTTCGACTGTTTTCTTACCATTTGTTCATTGTTTGTTATTTTTGAAGAAATCCAAATTAATGCAAAAAATATATAACAACACGATAAAAATGTAACGTCGATAGGTTCTTGATTGATGTCTATCTTGTGTCATCAGAGGGTGCTTATTCCATGCCAAGGTTCTTCTCTGACATGTCAGCAGAGGAGCAGGAGAAGATAAAGTCGGAAAGTCAGAAGAGACACGACCTGCTGAAGAAGATCACAAGAATTGTGCCAAGGTTTGGATGAACTCAACGAAGCCAATTATATTGATTGATAATACTAGTAAATTTATGTGGATCCATTTGCAAGCATCAAAGGCACCTAATACTGAACAACTATTTTCATTGGTGACATAAATATTTACACATATTTTTACAATTATTTCGTCATAGTTTATTAAATGGCAAATCTCAACACAAATATTTTGAGTTTTTCCTTTTTTAAGCTGCAAAACTCGAATCTTTTGCAAAGTTTACTCGGCATTCACGAACTCGGATAACTTAATTATTTATTGAATTACGCTTCGTAATTAATCAAAATCATGAATTATTCGTGATTCGTCGTTCCAGCTCCGTCATGATCCTGGAGAACCTCCTGTCCCAGTGCAACCCGTTGGTCGGAAACCCGAACGCCCAGGAGAGCTACACGGTGAACCTCCTGCAAGTGACTGGCTATTTGCCAAAATTGAGAGGCCTCGTTTTCAAGCTCATCATGAGCAACATGATCACTTATGATGTGAGATTCGACTACTTTGCATTCATGAGTGATGGGATGCTTTTATATTTGTTGTTAATAATATTCTGGTGCATGCAGAAATAGATCGAATGACGAAGCAATAAAACAAGGGAATATGTAAACAAACTGTAAACTAATCTTAAAACATTTTATCGCACTGCCATGTCATTCCAGCTCTTCTTTGTCGAATATGCCTTTCGCCAAATTATGAGTTCTGCTAATGTAATTACATTTAATATCTTTAATAATATTTTAAAATGATTGTCAAGATGTTGATATGAAATGTTTTTTAAGTGTTTCAATACAATGTTTATGTTTATCTTTGCAGTCAGAGTCTTCAAGGGAAGAAATACAAAGAATGGAGAACGAACATGTTGGTATCTTGTCGCTCGAAGATGCAGTTAGTCGACGAACCTTGTTTATGAAGAGTGGAAAAATGATAATATTTATCATCTTAATAATAATAATAATATATTTTATAATTACAATAATATTTATCGTTGTTATGTTGTTTTAAATATTTAAATTGGCAATTAATTCTGCTCGATCGCGACGATGGTGACCTCACAAGAAACAACTTATCAATGTTTGCCATGAAACAATGAGTCTGTCGCGAAGTGCATTGTGAAGTTTCACACGTGTTGAGGAGTTGATGTGATGGGAAAACATTTGAAAGTGTGAATGCGACGTCCGTCGCGACGTGGTGACGACGAGTGAAATAGCCTCTGCTTCCGACAGGACGAGTTGGATTCTGAGATGAAAAACTCCTCGAAAAAGATGAAGCACAACCAGGCGAACATGTTGGACTGCCTGATGAACATCATGTTTGCATACATCAGGGACCAGTGCTTTCAAAATGGTTGGAGGTTTATTATTATTATATTATTACTATTGTGTTATTATAATTATTACTATTATTGTTGTTAATTTTATTATTATCATTTGCCTAAAGTGACTTCAACATTTAATTTATACCATCAATTTATGAATTACTGTTAACAATGATTAGCAATTATATCTTTACAATTTATTATTATTATTACAATGCTATTGTTCGTTGTCAGTTATCTGATGTTTTGTTAATTTGCCAATTCATTGCTTTTGTGTTGTAACATTTTTTTAAAAAATATTATTTATCGTGTAATCATTCGTTCTCACAGGGGAGTTGATGTGGGATGCCACGAAGAAGTTGTATGTCGACCTCAAGAGGACCTTTGGCTCCCTCCTCCTGAGGACCTTCAAAACTTGCCACGTTCAGTTCATCATGTTTTACGTCTGCAGCTTCAAAACGGTTTCTGCATCTTCTTGTTCCGTCGACGTTGAATTTTGCTTCGACCGTTTTCGGCCTTATATTGTCATTTGTGACTTTTTGGCCTTATATTGTCATTTGTGACTTTTTGGCTTTATATTGTCATTTGTGACTCTTTTTCTATTCCTGTGGTTTTAGGGAGAAACCTAAAACACGAATATTCATGTTTGAATTTACTGTTTGATTCTGTAATAACATATATTAATTTCTACAATAATCAATTTCATCCTACAAACTATTATATTAAGAATATCTCAATTGACATTCAAGGATCTGGCCTTGGATTTCCTCGAGTTCTTGTGGACGGAGGTGACGAGCTTAAACAAAGACTACATTCACAGACAACTTGCGGCCTCGTATCTCGGAAGTCTCCTCGCAAGAGCCAAGTACTTCCCCACTTGGTAGGTTTAATTAGGAGAGTTAGTTTGGAAGCGATCCATGCAAGCCGTGATATTTCTTTTTGAAATATCATTTGTCATCGTTGATTTATTCAAAAGCTAACTTAATTAAGTAAAGTGGGTTAATGAAGTAATTACCTGTTTTAACTTGATTGAGGAGTTACTTTTTCTTTTTCTTTGCATATGCAATCACATTCAATTATGTCATGTTAAATTCATCGCATTGAGTCACTTTACCTCATAACCGAGACTTGGTGGACCCGATAACATGACAATCCTTTTCAAAGGGTCATCAAAAGGCAGCTGGTCCGCATGAAGGAATGGATTCACAACTACATCGACAACAGCTCCGACCAGTACAGACCCCTGTTCGAAGTCCACGGCGTCTTCTACATGGTCTGTCAGTCCTTTTTCTACATCATCGTCTTCAGACACAAGGACATTATAGACACATCACAAGGTCAGCGAATGTTCTACACTTTATGTCATTGGTTCTAACTTTTCTGAAATTCTTGATTATTGTTTTTTTATTATTAAGTAATCAATAGCTTTTATGAATTACCAAATAATCTTCAGGTCACAAGTTCTGCATGGACCTTCACCTGCAGAAGATGTCGTCGTGTCTCCTCAATCCACTGAGGTTCTGTTACCTGCCAATTGCCGAAACGTTCTGTTCCATCGTCAGGTTAGTCCGACAGTCAAATGATTCATCTTTTTTTAAATCAAGTTAATTTATTAAACGATTGTTGTCAGAGGCAACCAGATAGCTTTCTGCGACAACGTTTTAGAGAGGAACAGACGACAAATTATTGCAGAATCAAACAGCTACTTCAGAAACTTCATCATTTCGTACTTTCCGTTCGATCCTTATGCACTTCTGAGGTTGAGTTTGTGATTCTAAGATTGTGAACATTGTGGACGTCATTTAAGACGTGTTGTTGTTGTTTCAGGTCTGTCGAATACATACAGCCCCACTATCTCGATTATGCCGAAGAAATGCTGAAGATGAACGTAAAACAAGATACTCTCGACGAGGTGACAAATCATCAACTACTACTCATTAACAATGCTACACATATTAAATAGTTAGATAAGGGGTTTGATTCATAGTAAAAATAATAATGATTCAAAATATCACTCATTACAAATTATAATAATGATAATAATACTAATATTTATATTACTATGTAATAAATGATTATTGCAAGTTTATTGCATTTAAAAACAAAAACTGCCACCATTCATTCTATAAAATGAGGCATTGCATTGATTTTGGATTCAGGAGATGGATTACGAAGAGTTTGAAGAGAAGGACTCTTTGACGTTCAACATCTCTCAGAACATCGACATCCAGTTGTCACCAAAGATAAAGAACTTCTTCCTCTATAGCACCTCCCCTGGATTCAAGCATTAGGATCATCTCTTGTTATACATCTCTCTCTCTCTTATGTCTGTAAATAAGGACCCATTGCTGCATCATTTTATCCTCTTTTTTGCTTTATTTTTGATAAATATTGTTTAATCTCAATTCATGACCCATTTTCGGGCGTTTAATAGAGGGTTGTAAATTTGTCCGCTATCAGGAGCAACTTCTTTATACGGGTGCATGGGGGTTGGACCGGCCAGGCAGGTTTATTAGTGATGGCCGTGTCAAATGGACGGCACTGGGCGGTCATAAAATGCAGGAGTGAGCGAAGGAAATTCTCAACCTCTAATGAGGCCGGCAGTGTTTTTAGATTGACTCATCAGAGTTGGAGATGATGGTGATGATGCTGACACCTCGCTAATGATAGCGGCTGCATTTTGAAAGCCTCCGCATATTTCCGGTTCGCTTAACATTCGAAATGAATGGTCTTCGACTCTGGTGATCTCCTCGAGGATGGTCTTTCAGCCGAGGCTGTTACATCGGTCTTCGTTTGAAAGGGAGAGGCCTTGAAGGAGTTTAGGAGGTAATTAGCCACTCTGCCTCAACAGAGCTTCTTATGAAAAAAAAACGAAAAAAAAATGCGACTCTTTGGCGATGAATGTAAATGAGCAATGTGAACGCAGACTGTTCAGTTGTCTGGTTCTCCTACAAACGTAAGATTTGTGATTTCGTAAAGATTATGACGCTTTAATAACATTTATTTTAAAAATCAGTTCGTAGTTAGACGATAAAAGCCTCCTGGACTGTCGCAGTTTTGACTTAAAGCGAGCCAATTTCATCTCTCGTCTCTATTACATTGATTTAGGCAAACCCCGCCAAGGATGGCAATGGAAGTCGATAAATCCAATCAAAGAGAGCCATCATATCTGCCGGAAGCATCCACAAAGGTGTAAACCATAAAAGGGAATTGCCGGAAAAATCTATTTTCCATAAAGGCCATAAAAGAAGAAATTTTGGAGTTAAACTGTCACGCTCGAGGTTAGGGTAAGGAGAGGGAGTGTGATGTGAGGCTTAGGGGAGCCGAGTTTAAACGAGGATGGCTATCTCACTGACTGCTTTGAGAGGACATCTCGGCGGTTGTTAAAGTTGATATGCAAGGCTGCAGGATCATTTCGCTGACTGGCGAAGACTTCGTGTTGCAAATTGTTATGAAAAATTCACGAAAACCTAAAGCGACAGGCTCAGGAAATTAGCGACGTTCTGTGTAATTTAATTACACTTTTTTTTTTGTACTTCGACCGAACTGTCCTTGACAAAAAAGGCAGCTGCTAAGAAGTATGTTTTACTGGCAAGTTGGTTATTCTAGATTGTCTCTGCTACCGAGATAATGAGGACCTATCTTGCCCGTTTCGACTCCCAAATAGAAATTTAGGGTCATATAACTCGAAGGTATGCTTCAAGTATTCGTTCCATTTAGTCCCTGCTTGGAGCAGATGGTTTAAATAGGTCGGAAAATCTGCCACTGTAAATCATTCGAGACTCAAGCTGAGGAAAAACTATTTTGGAAAGAAATGCTGGACGTTGGACTGCTATCCAGAAGTTGGGGCCTTCCAACAAAATGGTTAGGACTCTTAGTTGAGGAAAGTCTGCAGTTTTATTTAAACTTTTTTTCCTATTGGAAGCGATAAAATCGGGAAAAGTACAAGATGTTTATTGCTAATTTCACACAATCATGCGCAGCCATTTCTCGATGGCTGGCTTGCACGCAACAAGAAAGCATAATTTACGAGCCCCGTGAGAGTCGTAGCTCTCGACTCTTCCACTTGGAAAATATCAACGCCCTTCCTGTCACCTCCAACAAGATGGAACTGTTCATCTGTCAGTTTCAGGAGCTCGTAATGCGAGACTGTGAGTTGAAGGAACGCACTCCATTGTGGAGTTCACGGTCATCCAAGGACTCCTGGTGGAAGCGAAATTCCAGCCAGTGATTGTTTTTCATTCTTAAAAGATTTTCGTGAGCTTTAGTTATTTGAAGAGATATTATTAAAGGTAGTGCTGACGAGGATGCTGTGCGCTGAAGTTTGACTTGGTCGTAGAAGTGAATATGGTAATCATTTATTTATTATTAATAACATTAATAACTTTATTATAATAATAATAATAATAATAATAATAATGAATAATAAGTTTTATCATTTAATGATTATTATTATTGTTACTATTATTATTATTATTATTATTATTATTATTATTATTATTATTATTATTATTATTCCGTGGACTCAGA
>MPNW01000386.1:85650-100194 GCA_011800805.1 Hirudo medicinalis
TTATCATTTAATGATTATTATTATTGTTACTATTATTATTATTATTATTATTATTATTATTATTATTATTATTATTCCGTGGACTCAGATCGTCTTAACTGATATAATAAACATAGAAATAAAACAAAAAGTGCAAATATTTGAGCGTTGATGAAAACATTCCGGGGTTCCATAACTTAGTGTCGTTGATGGAGTGGTGACTTCTTTTTGATGAAGTGTTGGATGTGATGGGAATAATGCAATGTGATCAATAATGCAATATGATACATTATTATGTAATATGATCAATAATGTAATGTGGTCAATAATGTAATATGATCAATAATGCAATATGAACATTAATGCAATATGATCAATAATGTAATATGATCAATAATGCGATATGAACATTAATGATATGTGATCAATAATGTGATATGATCAATAATGTAATGTGATCAATAATGTGATATGATCAATAAATAATATGATAATTAACATATTTGACACGAATGTCCCGAGGTAAATGAAATGAAATTCCTTTGAGTTTTTCTTTTTTTTTTGAGGTTTGGTTTCTTCAGTGACATGAAAATCATGCAATATATAAAAAAGGTTACTATTAAAAACACATTTCCTGATTTGAACAAATAAACATTTAATTATGGATTTCATTTTATTTAATTATTTGATTATTTATTTAATCAATTAATCAATAAGTTATATATTATATTTACGAACTCAGTGAAAATAAATGACAAGAAATTAAAAAACATGTTTTTACAACCTTTCCTCGATTGGAACATTTTGTAAGAGTTTCTCAGCGAAATTGAAAAGTTTAATTGACGTTCAGTGAGATATTAAAAGATATTTATGTGTTTCTTGGAAATGTTTTTCCCTATTTTTGTAGGATTTAAATTTAATTCCGCTAGATGAATTGTGGTTATAATCCTGAACGTGGTTATGGGAACTCTAGCTGTTCTGCTCGTAACATACTTGGTGCAGTTGTTATTGTTGTTGTAATAGTTTCGCGATGACATTCGTGAGTCTTTGTGATTTGATCAGCATTGTCCGTAATAGCCCGGTGTTCGGCTAAAACCTTAATCTGGATGCAAGAGGGTTTCTGTCGTGCCGGGGTCAAAGTTCAGACCTTGTATGGGGCGTAAATTTCCATCAGACTTCCGAAATTAATTCGATCAAGGGCTCTTCTTTACGACAGAAAGTTCTTTTTGCCCTTAAAATATTCTCGACAACAGGGAATGCTTAAAAACAGATAAAAACTCTTCCCTCTCCTCCCGGGTGAGGAGACACCCTTTGAATCGAGTGGGTGGCTGGATGGGGCGGTGATGAAGTGGATGCAGAGGAGTCGCTTTATTTGCATTTAGATGTGCGAGTCGTCAGAAGTTGTGTGTTTCCATGGATTGCTCAAGTGTTAAGGCGTTGAGAGGGATTGCAATCCGAGCCATGCAAATTACGCCCAATAAAACTTTATCAGAAAAAACGACGCGAGGAAGCGCCAATCTCTGGATTGCATCAAAGTTTTTACTCGTTCGAGAAATTTTCTGGCGCTCTTAAATCCGGTGTCTGCTTGTTGACGTCAGGAATGCATTTTCTGGAGATTATTCCATGCAGGAGTTTGGGTTTTTTTTAAAGAATTATCAAACAGGTTTTAATGAGAACTAATAATATTTTCCCAACATTTCCAAGTAAAATGATCCAAAGTCTGTCATTCTCTGAAAATCCATAAAAAGAAAATTCATTCTAGTCTTAAGAACCGTGCGATAATCCAGCTCCGAACGTGGTATTAAAATAAGCGGCCCTTCCTCCAAAATACCTTCAAAACGCAAAAAAAAAATTAATTTTCACACACGAAATTCCTTTCTTTCTTGTTTTCTGAAATTTCTGAAACTGTTCAAGAACTTTCCAGTGGAGATTATCCAATTTCCTTCCAAGTTTTCGCTAATGACGCAGTCTTGCAATCAATTTGAAAGGACGAAGACCACGGTGAATGTTGATGTACCCTTTCGAGGTGTTTGGCTGGCTGGATGGAGGTATGGACGGACGGATGGATGGATGAACGGACGGATGGATGGATGAACGGACGGATGGATGGATGAACGGACGGATGGATGAAAACTAAATAATCTAGAGAGGCAGGTAAACAATGCATTCGACGACTGTCTTGTTAGAATGATAATGATGCCAATGATCCCGAGTTTGATTTTGGTGGCGAATGTTCAAACAGAACTTCAAGACCACAAAAGAAAGAATTAATATTGTTGAAATTTTTGAATTTGATAATATTTGATCACATCACCACAATCATTATTATTGCTTTTATTATTATTAATATTTTAAATATTACGGCAATCAATATTATTGTTTCTACGTTACATTATCCAAAAAAACCAAATTAAAGTCACCTCTGGTGGTGACTGGACAAGTGCAAAGTAATTCCTTCTTTACATATTCTTCCTTTTCTAAGCTTCCGTCCTTCCTTGTGATTGATCAATCGGGAGCTTCAATCGATTTATTGATTGATTGCAGAGTTGATTGGATGCCAGTTAATTGCAAGAATGGAGTGTGAATCGTCGTAGCAGAAGAAAATAAATTAATCGACCCCTACCCTATGGGGCTCATCCAATGGAAGCTCGACACGTGCCCCTTAATTGGGTCAGGTCGTTGAAATGAGGACACTGCAAGCTGGATTAGGAAAGTCTTCCGATAGAAACACGAAGTTGTGGGAGTACCGAAGAAAATTCGATATAATCCGATTTCAAGACTTTTTAACGAAGAGGAAATTGCAGGGAAAACAGAAAATTACATTTTAAAATTTGAATTTAATGTCGAGAAAGTGTTTCGTAAAGTTGTTGTTTTTTGTTAAATATGAATTTAAAACAATTAAATTGAAAAAAAAACGAGTGAACATTCAAAAGCTACAAAAAGTTAGCAGCGATAAAAAGGAAGAATGAGGAGATGAAATTGATAATGGATTGATAACTGCTTAACAAATCATTGAGTTTATTTTTTTTTTATCACCATTCATCCACGATGACATTTGACCATTCATAAGACATTTACGTGGATCTTCGGTGAATTTGAATGACGAATGACAAAATAACATCGTCAGCTGACAACACTTCAATCAGTTTCTGCTGCGTAGTTAATGTTCTTGCTTTCAAATTTATTCTCCTTTTAATCGAGAAAATATAATGGAATTGATTCTAAATAAAATAATAAAAATCCGATATTTTTGTCAAACATCTTGTTTAACTTGTACCTACAGTACACGCAGTACAACACTACATTCAGTACAGCAGCCCAGTAGTGCAACGTTCCCACAGTACACATTCCTCGAGACAAGTACGTTGTCTCTCAGAGTGTTCAATCAGATTTCATTTTATTAATGATATAAATTTCATTTCAGCACATTAATTACTAATTAATTGTTATTTATTGTCAATGTAAGGTTGAGTAAATAATTGATTAATCAAGCTGTCATTGGAACGATTTGTCGCAATTAATATTCATTCTTGCGTATCAATTAATTATTCATGATTATTGTTACAATGTGCTCGGATATTAATAGCCACTGCAAGTGCTGCCACCACAACAACACGTGAAAAGTAAACACTCCATCTCTTCCAGCAACAACCTTCAAATGGAACAAAATGCCGACCATTTAGCATCGTCTTAGACGGCTTTATCGGGTGTCGAGTTGAAATCGGGCGTGACCTTTGCAGAGGAAAGGTCATCCCGAGGCGTGGAGAGCGGGCCCCACCCGAAGATCTATAAATAACAGACGAGGTGCCTCGATAGTTTACAAAAGGTCGCTTTTACGAACCCGTTGTTCGCCATTACAAGATCGCCATGACGAGGATGACGACGATGAAGGTCAGAGTTACCGTGGTGACTTTACGGCATAAAAGTCGTTGGGAGTGTGATCAAAATGCCATTTGAGCCGCCCGGTGATCTGACCAATCACATTTGCTGTCATACTGACCAGGTGATTGCTCTTTGTGAGATACCTGTCGATGAGTGGGTGGGTGGATGTGTGAGTAGTTTTCAGGTTTTGCAAATTTGTGGAGAGGTTTAAATAATTAAATAAATAATTAATAATAATAATAAATTTAATAATTATATATATAAATGTTAAACAATTACTTTTTAATATTTAGGTCATTCATATCTACAAAACGGAATAATAATAAAATACTTAACTAATTCATAACTAAATAGTGTATGAAATTCAACATCTGTTGTTAATGAGAATGTAAATGTTGATGACAAGAAATCAAATTGCAAAGGTCAGAGGCTCACGTTCACGTCAATTCTGAGCGGGTTCAAAGGTTAAACATTGTCACACGACCTTGAGCATGTGGAAAGGTCGTGTCTGTTCGGGTCTCTTTATAACGCATTCCTATTACCGGTTTGATTGATGGATGGACGGATTAAAGAAGACTTCATTCCCTCAAAAAGGACAACGAAGACTTGAACTATCTGCGTGTCATCACCCCGTTGAACTCTTAGTGAAGGTCACGTGATGGGTGATGGAAGAGTACAAAAACAACAACAACAACAACCACGGCGACTACGACAACAGCAACAACAACCGCGGCGACTACGACGACGACTGCATCAAAAATATTAAAGAAAATTCTGGGAAATGGCGTCTAAGTTGAAATGCTTCCTGGTTTGAAGTCGTGCAGTGATTTGAACATTTTCCAACAGGTAGATTGATTTTTTAATGGAGCACCTAACAGGTCTTCGTATTATTAGAGGTATTAGTAGAAGTTTTATAATATTAATAATGGTCATGATGACGACGATGACGACTACGATGACGACTACGATGACGACGACGATGTTGATGACGAAGACGACGATGATGATGATGATAATAATTTATTATTTCAAAATATTTTATACTCGTGAGTAATTCGTCTTCTTTTGATATTGAGAAACTCAACCGACAGAAGGAATTAATGTCAGCCGTGTCAAAATAACCTCATTATTTTATAATTGTTGCATAATTACTGCTAATTATTCGTCTCATCCGTCCATCCTTCACTCCATCATCGGATCTCAGCTGTCTTGATGTTGAGCTGCAACGTTTGTAATTAACATGATAATGTTATTACTATCAAATAAAATATATATAAATAAATATAAATAAAATAACTATATACAATTTTTATTATCAGAATTTATTTTAATTATTATAACAATAATTACAAATGTAATAAATATATTAATAATTATTAGTATTATTATTATATTTCTAATATTAGTAATTATGATAAAATTATTGGCATTATTGTAATAATGCAAATATTGTTGCTTATAAGAATTACCAAAACTTCTCTAAATAATTATTAATATTGCAAAAAAACTGAGCAATCGTGCTTGTAACTAACTCTGCAACAAATGCCAATAAAATGTCTAACAGGTTAAACCTAACAAGAGTTATTACAGGTTATTATTATTATTGTTGTTATTATTATTGTTGTTGTTACTATTATTATCATCATCATCATCATCATTATTATTATTATTATTATATTATTATTGTTGTTGTTGCTGTTATGAAATTATCTTTATCGTATTTCTTTATTTGCGATTCGATTGTTGCTCGTTGTCGTCTGCCTCCACAGCAAGATTCTGCCGCTTATTTCCAATCTCCGCACGGATTTAATGCTTCAGAGTTTCACGTTTTAAAAGCATCTGTTATTAAAAATGATTTTCTGTAATTGATTTTGTTTATTTATTATCGTTTATTTGTTGAGACAATAAATCAGTTTGCAACATTGTTACTAACTCGTATTTTAGTGAAATAATTAGTCCAAAATATTGTTAACCCATATTTAGCAGCTGCAGGTAGAAGATACGAACATTGGATTTATTTCGGTCCCTGGTGCTCAGCACCTCAAAAGGGACTCTTAAATCATCCAATCCTTCGTTCAAAACAAAAACATTCCTTCCTTCAACCTTCTCTTCATCCGCTTCTTGTGTATCGAGTACTTGTAAGCTGTAATTACAGTTAATGTCTTACAATCAGATATTACTTTCTCATAAAAATAAAAAGATGAAATGATTGATTTATTTGATTTAGCAGGTGATAACCAAACAACATTATCTTGTTATTTTGCTTTATTTTGATTTCATTCATTCACTCATTCATTCGTCCATTCACAGAGTCTTCAAGTCCAGAAAGTTCACAATTGAACATCCAAGTTATACAACGTGTTTAACTTGACCAACTAAATTGTTCCATTAAAAACTGAAAATCAATATTTATTTGCATTTCAAATTTATAATAAACACGAATTCCAATGAAAATTACATTCACATTTAACATGTCCACTTGTGCCTGACGTCTTATAATTAAATCAGAACTAAAAACGAGAGATTTGCGAGTTGTTTAAATTATTTTATTATTTGCTTTCTATAATGAATTGCACTTTAAGACCTGATTTAGATTGTTGAGTAATAAGGAATAATTAATAAATAATAACAACAGATAATAATAAATATTTATTGTGAGTAATTACAAAATTTATATTCTAAAATATTGTTTATTAAAATGATCTATTGATGAAGCATCGATATATTGATCACTTCTTCTTCAGCCATTTGGTCCTCTTGATCGAAACCTCTCTTAAGGTCATAAACCCATCTGACCCAGAAAGCTAAGTTTCCGATATTATGGAACCATATTTATATTTATCGACCTACATGGTTATTTATTTATGCTGCGCATAATTTGTCCTCCAAGCAGATATGCAAGAGAAAATATCACTCCCATAACACGTGTCCTTGCATACCTACCTCATCGTGTCAGCTCCTCTTCAATATGACGCATTAATTCTCGAGATATTATTATTATTAATGAGATTATTTATCATTACTTTTACGAATAACGAGGAATGCTTAAAATCGTTAATAATATTCTTAAAGCAATTCTCGCAAAAGGTCAGAAAATCTTATAATACTTCCAAACTTCTTAACTGCAATATTCACCTAACTGAACAACAACAAATACTTATCACATCTTGATTTGAAGTGGCTTTTAATAAATTATTTACTAAACAAAAAGAAATAGTTATTTTGCAGCAAAATCAGTTCGTAAGAATTGAACCTTGAGGAGAGTGAATGAATGAAAATGGAAGAATAAAAGGTCTCCGACAGCAATTTATTGTTATTTTTATCTCCTCAGGTTTTCTAAAAAAAAAATCTTTTAAATTTATCTTGCAAACGATTCCTCTCACTGAAATGTTCACTTTTTGCCGGGATTTTTCCATCAAAAACCACAAATTCTCGCAAAATGGCGACCTTCGTGAACTGTTTTCAATTTATTTTCTTATTCTTATTTATTATTTATTTTCTTATTTATAAATCAAAATTGCGATTTTTAAGAAGAAATATATTCGAGAATTTCCAAACATTTGAATTATAAAAACAAACAAAAACAGATACAAATTTCCCAGTCCTAAGCAAACAAATGCTTTGCTTAACGTCTGTTAAACTAATATTAGTATATTATTATTGTGTATCAGTTTATTATAACTTAATTGGTTTATTATTATCTAATATTATTACCAAATAACTACAATAAGTTTGTAATGAGGTTTTTGTGAGTTTTCTGAAATCTAAAACAAACATGCGTCATGTTTTGCATCCACACTGGTTCATCCATCATTCCCGAATATCGCCCACGCGGTACAAACTAAAATATATTGGCCTCCTTCAACCTGTGCATCAATCATCCGTGCTTTCAATGCAGGTGTTTTTAGACAACAATATTTACAAGTAATAATAATAGTAATAATATTAATTATTATAATAATTATTTATAATTATTGATAATAAAAATAATATTAATAATAATAAAAAATAATAATAATAACATCAATAATAATACATTTTAAATTTCTAATAAAGCAGGGTATTCTTCTTTAAGCTTCTTTTGTCCTTCACTTGATTGCAAAACCATTCACTTACTTCTCATTTTCGACTTTTGATTTCATTTTTTGATTTGATTTTCCAAATTTATTTCTTCTCATTTTGTTTTCAATTTAATGAATTCGTTTGAAGAATCCCTGATTAAGTTGAAAACAGATGGACGACGTGGAACACAGAACTTAGAACCTGGAACACCTTGTAATGGGAGCAGGTCACGTGATAACAGGTGCTTCGAAAAAGAAGGATGGATGGATGGATGGATGGAATTTTTTTGCAGGAATATTTATGACGATGACGAGGACGACGATGACGTCATTTCGAGGTGACTATGACGTCATAAATATTAACGAAAGGCATGATTGTCGTCTGATGGCGTCGTGAATTTTCTGAAATGAGAGGAATTGATTGCGTCAGGTTAAGAAATCTTGGAAAGTCAACATTCCGTCGTACTGGATATTTCTGAGTAGCCATCTTTGCCCTCGTCCTTGTGTGCTTGTGTGTTTGTCTCCAGAGTACCTCCTTGCAATCATTTTCTTCAGGTCCACTTTTGCAACTCATTCACTCTGCATTCTATCCATCTTAAGGAACCGCTCAGAAACTCATAAAAAAGGTTCTTATCGAGCGGACATATTTCAAGTTACTCTGGAAAATGTTAAAATTTTTTAATTTCAAAATATTCTTTTCTTTTAATTATTTTTGCAATAAAAGCAATTGCAGGTCGACGGCGTGCAGGATGGCCGAATGAGTTGCATACCTGCATACGGAGGTTACTGCAACTGTCGCAATGTGTCGTGTTCGAAACCCAGCTTGCACTGTCACAAGAGCCCTTGGAAGGTGCGCTACATAAATGAAGTATATTGACGTAGGGTTTTATCCTTAACTTAATATTGAATCCTTATTCCTCTGGTGATATTTTAAATTTAATTCATAAGCCAAAAAAGGCTTATCAGGAAAATATAATTGCAATGGATGGGTTTGAAAGAAAATTGGATGTTTGGGTAATATTAAGTTTCAATTAATATTAACGTCTTCGATAAATTAAAACATTTAAAAAATTTTCTGAACATTAAGTTGAAATATTTGCAGAAATAAATAAAATGCAAATACGAATGTTTTCAAAATCATGTCTTCCTCCTCCATTGAGCCACTTCCGTATTTACAGTTTCGTCTCCATGACAACACGTCTCCATGTGACACGTCTCCATGTGACACGTGACTTCATGTCAAGGTTGTTTGGAAATGCATTCCAACGCAATGATTTGGGTCGTACAAAGTATGCCTCCCCAATTGGGTTAGTTGTAATTAGGTCACATGTGCCAGGTCAAACATGGCGACCAATCAACAATTGACTGATTTTCTACCCTTTTAAATAAATCTCAAAGTGCAGTTACAATAAGAAAGTCATTTTCACTTTATTACTTGACTTTTGGAAATGTAATAATTTAGATATATTAGTTATTATTATTGAGTAATATGAACATTTTTGTCACATTAGTATTAACAATGTTTTGTATAAAAATAAGTTGAACTTGGACACTTGTTAGGTCTAACTAGGAAATAAATAACTTGTTTTGCTCTCATTTTCATTCTGTAAACATTTCGAAATCCTCACATTCTTGAATGATGTTCAAAATCATCTTGTAACCCACCAAGCTGAAGACCAAGTCTGAAAATCCCGAGAGCATTGTGGAGTGATTTCCCAGAACATGGAAACTTGTTTCAATGAGACTGGAGATGTTCTCAAACAACAGAACTCCTTTCCAAACAAATGTTGCTTTTCTTTTCATATTTTGTTGAAAAGGAGTAAGAAAAATAAAATTTATACAAAAAGTGACGAATGATGTTAAGCGCTAAATAAATTATTTGCGGGTTTGAGATCGGAATGCTAGTTGGATAACGAATCATGCGACCTCCGTCATAACTTTTACCAGGTGCTGATGCAAATAAACATGTTGATGATGATGATGATGATGATGATGATGATGATGATGATGATGATGATGATGTTGTTGATAAAATGATGTTGATGTTGTTGGTCGAGAAGGCGGGGAAATTCTCATGTAATCCTCCGAAACCTTCTGAATTGAAAGTTATTTTTGTGATTTTTTTAAATTTAGAAATGACATTAAGCGGGTGTTCCTCTTGGAGTTGAGAGTTTAAGTGCTTTTGCGACGTAATAACGATGATTTAAAAATAATTTATCAAGAATTTATAAAGAAAAATTTGTATTTTAAATGCAGACCTTTGAATTAGAACGTCTAAAATGCAAAAATAACTGAAGGAATTAAATTAGCAAAAATGAAATTGTTTTCAAACTTTCACTAAAAATCTTTAATTTCAGAGGTTATTCAATGAAATTGAATTGTTCGTAAAATACATTTTTTTTAATGGAGCAAAAAAAGTCTTTCGAAAGACGACAAAAACCAATGAAGAGTTTTCGATCAAACAACAACAGATGGCAGAATTTGAGGCAGTATTTGGGGAGAATCACACGAACCACTCCCAGGTAAAAATGCGTAAATCCTTGCATCCATCCATGCACCAACTCTTGAATCCACACATGCATCCATCCATGCACCAACTCTTGAATCCACACATGCATCCATCCATGCATGAATCCATCAGCACTGAGTACAGCTTGAATGGATTTGATTAAGGAATGAGAGGCTTCACGAGAACAGAAGTGTACGAATAATTAGGAGGAGGACATTTTCAGAGATGACTGAAGCAGCAGCATTATTATTCTCCACATTTTGAAGAAGTTATTATTATTTTGGCGCAATTTCCATATTGTTTCATCCTAAATTCTTATCTCGAATATCTTAAAATGACTGGGCGTTGAGGGGTTATAAAGCTCTTTGTAATGACACCCTCCCGGCTTTAAGAAATAGTTCTTCGCTGGTGATGCTCACTTGGAGGTCCGCTTTTATTTTATTGAAACATGGCTGATATTATCACAAAGTATTTCAATCATCAATTCAAGCGATGAACGAAAGATTTCAAACAATGTCTGACCAATAAATCAGGCCAATAAATCGTTTTGACCCATTTTGACAAACGCATGCATGAATTGGAAATTTTACAAAAATGATTTTAAAAATTAATAATTACTAATAATTAATAATTACAATAGTAAATAATAACATGTTATTAATTTACTATTAATATCGATATAACAATGGTTTAGCATTTAACTAAGAGCTATTGTTGTTAATAATATTATTATTATTATTATTATTGATATTATTATTATTATTACTATTATTGTTATTATTATTATTATTATTATTATTATTATTATTATTATTATTAATATTATTCTCATCATCATCATCATTATTATTATTACTTTGTGAGGGCAATTTCTGCGTGATTGATAAAACATGCACTCCAATAAGCACATTAATTAGGATAATTTTGAATGGATTAAAAAGTTGTGGCATTGAATGTTGTAATATTAATTACAGACAGGAAAATGTTGTGGAAATAAAGCAACAGTTTGTGATCAGTTTATGAGGATGTTACAAATCTTCAGAAGAATGTTGCAGACGTGAAAGCTCTTGTAGGCGTGTGTTTAT
Source organism: Hirudo medicinalis (assembly GCA_011800805.1). Lineage (NCBI taxonomy): Eukaryota > Metazoa > Annelida > Clitellata > Hirudinida > Hirudinidae > Hirudo > Hirudo medicinalis. The sequence goes on from MPNW01000386.1 coordinate 97,167, forward strand.
GTCTTGATTTATTACATTCCTTAGGAATTATGCGCTTAGTAATTATCAATTTTAAAAATTAGTTATATCATGTATTTCTAGATATTATATTACATTATTATTATTATTATTATTATTATTATTATTATTATTATTATTTTAGTGATTTAAATCTAAGTAAATGATATGCTGCAATTGATTGGCACATTTTTTGTGAACATCAACAGACAAACAAGCTCAGGTATGAATCTGTTACAATATTATGCTTCAAAAACAAACCACGAAACATGGATAATTACTTTGAGTGCAGCAGGGTTTGTAATTATGGATTTATTATAGCTTATATTTATGGATTTATTATAGTTTATAATTATGAATTTTTTATAGTTTTATTATGGTTCACATCTCCAATTCAATGTTGAGTGCAAACTGTTAATTCTGTTATTAATGACGTTTAATGTCATTATTGAGTTTTTACATAATTTGTATTTTTAATCAATCAATTGGTAGTTGTTAACGTGTTAAGTTATTTGCAGGTTGACTCAAATAAAATCACACCTGGACGTCATCAAGTTTATAATTATGTGAATTCAAGTTGCCAAAACAACTTGAAAATGTATGAAGGTATATAATGTGCAGTGTGATCAAATATTTTATAATTTATTAATATTTTAAAATTTATTAATATTTGATAATTTATTAATATTTTATAATTTAATATTTTATAATTTATTAATATTTTATAATTTATTAATATTTTATAATTTATTAATATTTTATAATTTAATACTATTTTATAATTTATTAATATTTTATAAATTAATAATATTTTATAATTTATTAATATTTTATAATTTATTAATATTTTATATATTTATGCTATTGCTTGAAATCGATAATATATTTATTGAATACATTTAAATGCATTTCAAGGTTAAATGAAAAGAAAATTCAGCAAAATATTGGAATCATGGTATCACCTTTTGACACGTGGATTGAAGTCTATTCACAATATTTCCAGCAATGATGGGGTCATGTGCACTCTGACGTTGGTGATGATGATGGTAATGATGACGATGACGACGACGATGGTGACGATATTGATGATGATACAGGATAATGACAATAATGATGATGGCGTTGGTGATGATACGGATGATGACTGAGATGATGATGAAAGCAAGCTTGTGGATGTAATTTGTAAAAGCTGGAATCCATCAGTTGTATGAAGTGGATGACACTAACGACAGCATATTAATCCTCTCGTGCAAGCATTTTCACGTGATGGAGTGAGTTATGGATCGTTGGAGTTATATCACGACTCCGGATAATTAATTACAATCCTTCCACACAACCATCATCATCATCATCACCATCGCCATCATTATTAATATTATCATTTTCCTACAAAGTGTCAGGGCTAAGCAGGGCCTTCTTGATAGGTCGAAGGTAATTAATAGTAATTAGCAGAGTGGCTCGTCGATTGATCCTCGCGTAATCATGATTACGACTTACATTGAACTGCAAATAGCACGTCCTGATTGCGATGACTTGTGAATCATCGTTACGTGAGTAATAATTAACGAAAAATAATTGACTAAAATATTGTAGTCACCATCATCATCCTCACCATCGTCATCCTCATCATCGTCATCCTCATCATCGTCATCTTCACCATCGTCATCTTCACCATCGTCATCCTCACCATCGTCATCCTCATCATCGTCATCCTCACCATCGTCATCCTCACCATCGTCATCCTCATCATCGTCATCCTCACCATCGTCATCCTCACCATCGTCATCCTCACCATCGTCATCCTCATCATCGTCATCCTCACCATCGTCATCCTCACCATCGTCATCCTCACCATCATCATCCTCACCATCGTCATCCTCATCATCGTCATCCTCATCATCCTCACCATCATCATCTTCACCATCGTCATCCTCACCATCGTCATCCTCACCTGTTAACCCTCTCTGCATACTGAGCGATGAGGTTATGATAGTAGTCTTCCAGGGTGACCTTGACCCTGTTGACCTTCTCCTCGGTGTAGGTGCTGACCCGGAATGGCTCGTTCATGGTGGTCGCCATCTTGGATTTGAGACTCTGGAGATGATAAAGATGATGACGATAGTGAGGATGATGATGATGCTAATAGTTGTGATGATAGTGATAGTTTTGAGGAGGATGATGATGACAGTTGTGATGATGCTAATAGTTGTGATGATGATGATGCTGCTAATAGTTGTATTGATAGTGATAGTTTCGAGGATGATGATGATGCTAATAGTTGTGTTGATAGTGATAGTTTCGAGGATGATGATGATGATGATGACAGCTGTCATGATGAGGATGAGGATGCTGATGGAAATGGATTTACACGCAAGACTGGACACAAATTGCACTTAACTGTTCGATTTTATGCTCTGCTCGAGGAGGTCGGAGGTCGTTGTTGTTATTATTGTTATTGTTTTGTTATCAATTAGTCAAATTGTTACTGGGTGGTCGTGCTGAACGGTCATAACGCTGAGTCACTTTTGTTCATTTGCTACGACCAAATTAATTGCAACAAATCTATTTCTTATTCTTTCCATGGATCAATCCAGCCATTAATGAAGTTGAATCATCCAACCTTTCCTCCATCCATCCATCCATCACATCCATCCATCCATCCATCCATCCAGTGTTTCTTTCTTTAATTGTGAAACCATACACTGGCAACAACAATACATTTCAAATGCATCTCATCCAACAAATGAGAAGATCAAATTCTAAAAGGAAAACCACTTTTATAAAAAATTAGAGAAAAAAAATCATCATCATCCTCGTGACTGTCACTATCACCATCATCATCTCCACAGTATCAAATCCAAACTTTAGCTTTAGGCCAGCGAAAGAAATAGTTTTAGAGTGATTCAAGTGAGTGAGTGAGTGGCTGGGTAGATGAGTGAGTGAGTGACGGTTTGGTAAATGGATGAGTGAGTGGGTTCATTAATTACGATATTTTTGTCAATAATGATTGATAATTAGTCTCCCATGTTCA